>CAKNWT010332783.1:16146-32747 GCA_932066315.1 Andricus coriarius
AAACTGAATACCTTTAATATTTTTCAAGCTTATGTGACTGTCTCACCAAAAATCTTATTTTTGGAAAATCTTTATAGAAACAATATAATTTTTTTCTATCTTTCTAAATTTCTATTGAATAATCAAGAATGGACGGAGAAAACTAGATACTAGCGGTTAGTATCTGGATACTAAGTCGTAATATATCTGTGACTTAACTATGGGACGACGATCTAGATTCTTAGGTTTAACATCCGCAGATATTAAGTCTTTAATATCCAAGATACTCTTTCTAAATATCTGAGACACTTATTCTAAATATCTGAGAAACTTATTCTAAATATCTGAGATGCTTATTCTAAATATCTGAGATGCTTATTCTAAATATCTGAGATACTTATTCTAAAAATCTGAGATATTTATCCCAAATATCTGAGATATTAAAGGAAGAAGCTGTAAATTTGAAAGTGGTAAGATCTTTGATATTACTGTTAAGTAGCCGAGATGTTAAATTTAAATCTCCCAGATATTACAGTGAATTATCTAAAATGCTACTGGTTATATACACAATAAGCCATGAAATACTCATAGGTTTAAAAGTTATAATAAAAGACTTTAAATTTTATTTGAAACGAAAATACAATCTTTTATTAGAATTATTATACTATCCTATTCTTCATAGTCCGTAATGACGTATATTTTACTGAAAGTATTTTTTTCACGGAGCACCTTTTTTGTTGGCTCTTTCCTTTACTAGACATTCCGTTCTAAAAGATATTTCTGTAAAATGAAAAAAAGAATCAATATACATATTAATTATTATTTATGCAAGCGCCTATTAATAATATCCAAGATCTTTTTCCTGGGCTAGTTCTTCTAATCAGAAATTAGCATTGTTAAACAAAAATCATCAAAACGATTCCCAGTTTTCAACAATTTTAGGTTGTCATAGCGCTTGACATCGAAAGTGGCATTTGTAATATAAAAACCATTAGATTTCAAAGAAATATTTTTTAACTATTTACTTTTTTCGGTTTATTAGAGTTTTCACCGGAAATTACAATTCTTAAACAAAAATCAATAGCTTCTGAATGTTCACGAATTATTAACAGTTTTAGGTTACGCGAGCGTTTTATATCGATAATTGGGGTTTTCAAGCAAAAATCATTATAATTTGAAAAAGATTAACAATATTTAAACATTTTTGCAATATTTTAGTGTTTGGTTTTGTTGAAACTTCGTCTTTTAAATTTGCTTAAATTAGATTTGAAAGAAGATTAGGAACTTTGTAACAATTGTTGGTTATGTTGTCGTTTTAAACCGGTAGACGGCATTTTTAGTCAAAAATCATTAGATTTCGAAAAAGTTCAAAAAGATCTTGAACTATCTAGGTTAAGATAGCGGTGTTTAGCATACATTTCAAAGGAGATGTGCAACTTTTGAAAAGTTTCAGTTTTATACCAACGTTTTTCACATGGAATTAGTTATTTTAAACAAAAGTCATTATACTTTGAAGAAGATTTAAAATTCCAAACAATTGTATGTTATGTTAGTTTCTTTTTAAATTATGAGTATTTTTAATAACAAATTATTTTTAACATTGAAGACTATGTGCAATTTTTCAAGAAATGTAGGTTATCTTGGTGTGTTTCGCATATAATTGGTATCTTGAAACAAAAATAATTAGATTTATATCCAATGATTTTTATTTAAAATAATATAATGTACAAGCTTGCACAATTTTGGATTCTGTTGATTTTTTTTGTTGGAAATCGGTATTTTTAGTAAACAATTATCGGTGTTCAATATAGATTTCAAACAATATTTACAATTTTGGAGCAATTTAAGCTTAGATTAAAGTTTTTTACATGAAACATTATATTTCAAAGAACAGTTACAATTTTTGATAATTTTAGGTTATCTTGGGCTGTTTAACCTGACATCGGTGTTTTTAAGGAAAAATCCTTAGAATTAAATAATTAGGCTTCAACCATTCGTCTTTTAACAAATTTGAAGTTATATTGTCGAAAACGTTTGATAATTGAAGGAAATTGTAAAATTAATTTTCAACTACTGCACATTGAACTTCCAATTTCTTCAATTTTCAAGAGTTTAAAATTTAACCTCTGAAAATTAAACCGTTGAAGAATGATGAGAATTAAAAAAATCCATTTTGAATTGTGGAAATTTTTAGAAGAAAGTGAATTTTGGATGAAAAAGAAGTGCTAAAAATGTTATATTTACATAACTTTACATAAGAATTTAATAAATAAACATTTCAATCTATAAAAAAATGTTGTAAACTCGATTTTTCCCAAATAATATAATAATAAAACAATTTTTTGTTACCATTCTTTTAGTGTTTTTGCGTGTAAAATTGATATTTTTTAACAAAACTACAATGGTTTAATTGTCTATTTACTGCACAAAAATATTATATTTAAATTCTGAAGTTAACATATCAATTTTCACATGAAATTACAAAATTTTGGTTTTAGTACCCACCTTATATTTTAATTTAAAAAGTGTGTGAAACAAAAAAATAATTGTGAGCGTGTTTGTTTTCTATTTGAAATTAGAAAAATAAATTAAAATATATTAAACTTACGTTTGGAAACAGCGGCCGTTCTTCGTAATTATTCACCTCCTTTCGAAATGGCCGCTCATTTCTTATCAGAAGTGGTTGCAAAATGCGGTTCAATAAACAATAACAATTTTATTTAGATATTCGAGTTTTCAAGACTCTTTAAAGTTTTCTTCTAGGCAAATAAAAAAATCATAAACTCACAACCCCAGGCCAGAAAAATAAGGGGCTCATAAAGAATGAAAATTCTACTTACATTCACTTTTTCTGTGCCGTCTTTAACATCAATTGACTTTTGTAGATTCCTACCAAGCGTAATGTCTGGTTCTTCATCAAACTCATTTGTGTCCATGGGAGGATCCTTTTGAATTTCCTTAATCTGAAAGATAAATCGTAATTAGTTTTATTTTTTTTTAACTTTAAGTTCATCGACGTCAATGTCTAAAAATGTGTTTGAAAATGACTTGATAAAAAAAAAATAAACATAAAGTAAAAACTGATATTCGAATTTAATTGTTTTTCTTCAAAATTTTTTAATACCGCTTTCAAAAATTGATGAAATTTCTTCATGAACTTCAGTCTTGGCCCTAACTGCGGTATTAAAACACAAACATTATCATATTTTAATACAAAAAACGATTCTAAATCCATTTCTTTATCTACAATAAAATAAAAACATTAAAATTAAATAATTTCTAGGTTTTGCCTGGAAATTCGGTGAGCACAGACGAAATATTTTCCGTCTACCTAGACACTTCTGTATAAAAAAGTTTAGTATGCAAGTCTCTGGTGGAAATAATTTTCACAAGAAATTACAACATTTGTACAACTGTAACTTCTTGTTAAAACATGTAACTTTCTGTAACAAAATGTACAAAATTAATTAAAAAGATACAATTAAATACACATAGCTACTAACCTAACCAGGAAGTGCATTATTATTGTGATTAAAGCATTGCGATGCTTTGTATATAATCAAAGCGTTGCAATGTTCTAAAATTTCGATTACTTATGACACGTACCTGCAATATGCTCGAATCCATATTTGAGTAACCTGTAAAAGAAATAATTTCATGTTTTACGAAAATATGTTAGAAAGTCAAAGTTTTTTCAATTTAGAGGTTAGGTTTCCTTGGCTTGGTATTAAAGTCATGCAATATGAAAATCCATACTTACTGAAAAATAACTATGCAAGGCTCACGCTTCACATGCTTTATACACCACACAAATTTCACTACAAAAATCAGATCAATTAAGAACACTTTGCGAACACGTCGTTTTAAAATTCCTTCTTCTTCTTCGGATGTCTTCGGACAAGAAGATGGCGCTTGCGTTACGGTAGTGCACCTATTGGTCGCGCTCCAACTGCGACCAATCACGTAGTAAACACTGGATACACATTTCTAATATCTCAGATACTTACGTTTCGAATCTTAGATATTTAAATTTAACATCTAAGATCATAATAACGTTAATCAAGATATTACTAGATAGTATCATAAGATATTGATCTTATGATACTATCTAGTAATATCTTGTATATTAACAGAAAAATTCTAGATGTTGTCTGATAATATCGAGATATTATGTGTTAGTATACATATTTCTAATATCTATTTGCTAATATCTAGTTTTCTCCGTGTGGTCATTGATACTTCGTCAGTAGATTAATCCACGCGTCTCGAAGACGCAAACAATTACATCGAAACAGTACTATTATATTCCTAATAGAAAAAATCTCTTATAAAGAAGGTAAATAATTTTCTTAAATAATGTAAAAAAGATATTGGTAGGTTATGATGGGTCATGAAAATTTCTTCAATTGGACAATCGAAGCATCTCGAAGACACGAACAAATATATCATATGCATTACTCTTTTATTCCCAATATTAAAAAAGATTACCTGATATCGTGAAGGTTAACAAAATAGTTTTTGAATTTATAAATTGGTATTTCTAGATCATAAGAGGTCATAGAAGGTACGTCATAACAGGTTCAACAATAGGTCAATCGATGCGTCTCGGAGATGCGAAGAATTTCACTAAATTTCGTATTATTGTATATTGAACATCGAAAAAGTTTTTCTCATATAAACAGAATGAATTTTTTTTTGTAACTTTATAAATCGGTACTGATGGGCCATAAAAAGTTCAACAATAGATCGATCGATGCGTCTCCAAAACTAGATATCTGTGAAACTGGGTGGTAGAAAAAAAGGGACAAAATCACGCGATAACTGAACGGAAACACAGAAGCTTCGATGTGGACAAACGGAATGAATGAATTTGAAGTTTATTATGCATAATAAAAATAATAATTGCATTTCAATTCACATTATGTTTAATTTCATTTAATAACATTTTACTTCATGACATATCAGAAAGCGTGCAGATATTAGGTCACACTCTAAAGGGGAAGTGGATTTGCCCTGGCAAACATATGATAGTTCTTTGATCAAAAAATAACATTTGATTCCATGCCAAAACATTTAAGACCAATATTATCGACACATGAAATATAAAAAGTTGCATTTTTAACTAAAAATTTTATTTTTTAACTCAAAAAGATCAACTTTTTAGAAAACAGTTAAATTTTTAATCCGGAAAGTTGAATTTTCGACAAAAAAGTTAATTTCTGGCCAATAGAGATAAATTTGCAACCAAGAAAAATGACTTTTCTGCTATCAAAAATGAATATTCAATCCAAAAGGACAAATTTTCAACCAAACAGTTAAACGTTTGGCCAAAAAAGATTACTTTAATTAAATAGTTGAATTTTTAACAAAATAAGTAAACTATTAAGAAAATAGTTGAATTTTCTACCAAATGGCTGAATTTTTTACCTGCAAAGATAAATATTCCACAATGAATATAGATTTTCTACCAAGAGACTAATTTTCAACGAAATTCGTAAATTTTCAAACCAATCGTGGAATTTCGAAGTAAAAGAAGATAAGTTTTCAACTCAACATGAAACAGTTGAATGTGAAGTTAAAAAAAAACGAATTAAAAAAAAAAAAAATTATGAACCAGTTAAATTAAATGAGAAAAAGACGAATTTTTAACAAAATAGTTCAATCCTACAACGAATAGGCGAATTTTCAACAAAAAAGATTTAGTTCTGCATAAAAGGACGAACTTTTAACAAAGTATTTCAGTTTCCAAGCTAGAAAGTCGAATGTTTTAGAAAAAAATTTGACTTTCAGTCCAAAAAAGAAAAATTTTCAACCATGAAATTACTTTTCAAATAAGAAAGACGAATTTTTAACTGAATAGTTGAATTATCATCTGAAAAAGATACATTTTCAAACAATTAGTAGAATTTAGAACTAAAGAAAAAAAATGTTCAACTGAAGATAAAACAGTTAAATATAAAGTTGAAAAAAAATGGAAAAAAATAATTATGAACCAGTTTAATGAAACAAGAATTAGACGAATTTTTAACAAAATAGTTCAATCCTGAACCAAATAAGCAAGTTTTCAACCAAAAAGATCAATTTTCTACATAAATAGACGAACTTTTAACCAAATATTTCAGTTTTCAACCTGGAAAGTCAAATGTTTTAGAAAAAAGTGGAATGTTAATCCGGAAAAGAAAAATTTTCAACCATTAAATTACTTTTCAAATAAGGAAGACGAATTTTCAACCGAATAGTTGAATTTTTAACTAAAAAATATAAATTTTCGAACAAGACTGGAATTGTTGAATTTTCAGTTTGAAAAACAAATTTTTAAATAGTTTAATTCAACTAAACAAAACAAATTTGTAACCAAACAGTTTATTTCTTAAACAGAATAATGACTTTTGAACAAACAAGATTAATTTTTTGCTCTTATAGATGAATTTCCAACAATATACATCAATTTTCTACCAAATAGTTGAATTATCAACCCATAGACAAAACATTTTCCACCAAAAAATGGTACAGGTACATTTTAAGACAAAACATTAATTTTCAACCAAAAAAGAACATATTTTTTTCCAGGGTGGTTAATTAAAAAAAAAATTAAATTTTTAACCAAAAAGTTTTTTTTTTACCAAAGTAGTTTAATGTCCAAAAGAAAATACGAATTTTCAAAAGCAAAAGGTTAATTTTCAACCAATAAAGACGAATTTTCAACATGATTGTTGACTCAGCGATAAAAACAGATTAATTTTTATTCATGCATTCTTTTTAATCAAAGAGAATGAATTTTAAACCAAGAAGATTAATTTTCTATAAAAAAATATGAATTTTGAACAAAGGGAATGAATTTCGAGCCAGAAACGATCAATTTCCAACCAAGAATGAAATAGTTTTCATTTTCAGTGAAGAGAATTATTTCTGAATTAAAATAAAACAAACTATCAGCAAATTTTTTAATTATCAATTCTGTTCAAATTTCATCAAAAAACGAGGAAAAGGAGAAGTTTCTTGCAAACAGGAAAATTATAAGAATTCTTTAAAAAAGGGAAAAATAGTTTATGGACGGCCCCTGCTCTGTTGAGCTATTCTGCCCTCTAAGTTAATATTTAACTGATATCAATGTTCTGAAATTAAGAAACAAATATCTGAAGAATTTATTGAGAAATATTCTCATGCTATAACTATGGTTATTACAGTGAATCAATTTTTGCTTATTCTGCACAATTATTCATGATAAAATAGATTCATTTTCAATCTTACTTAAATTTTTTTTGTCAATAGAGACACCAAACTCTTGATTCTTTCCAATCTGCAGGATTTGCTTATGAATAATTTTTAACATTTCCTGTAATTGAGTTTCCATATTTTAACTCAATTTTCGGGAAAGAGGTCTGTTTTTTTTTTAAATTTTTGTAAAAAGAATGATTTGAATTTTATAAATTCATTTAGAAATGCATGTAATTATTTTGGATTGTTCTCTTTTCCTAATTGGAAAATTTAATAATCTGAATGAATGTGTTTCAGAATCACCCACAAACATTATTCATTGTTATATTTAAGGTTCTATAAAATTACATTCATATATCATCTTTAACAATAGGAGAGATGTCACCAACAACACGACGCACCCCCGTTCGGGGCGCAGGGGGGGGGGGGGTAACCGAAATATTGCAAGCATTTTAGGGAGGGGTAAGTCAAAAATCACTTAAAATAACAAATGAAATTATCAGAGTTTCGTAATAAAGTCCACTAATTCTTGAAGTGAAATTTCAGAAGGTACTTGATCAATTTTGATTCTAACATTTCTAACGAATTGTGGTTCTATTCACAGTTAGATAGGCGATTTTCATTTTTCTATATAAAGCAAAGTTTTAGGTCCTAAAAAGCGAGATTGGCATAGTTCTAGTTTATGGGTATTGGAGACATGCCTTGTGAATAGGTTATGGGAGAAAATAGATCTCGAGATATGATTGTTACCGCCATTCGTATTACGTTATACGCAGTTGAAACCATAATAACTCATATGGCAAGATATGAGGAAACTAGGGCTTGCTTTTCATGATTCTGTAAAGCTTGGAGGCAACGCGCGACATTCGATAAAATGCGAAAGACTGCACTTTCTGGAAAACCCGTTTAACGCTGTTCGCTATAAAACTAAAACCATTGTGAATTGCAAGGAAGTCTTTCTTACTACTTCGACTTGAGAAACTCTGAAAGTGCTTTTACCATGGAGAGAGTGTCACGAAGATTTTTATTTTAAACTTTTTTTCCAGCTACTACGGATTCGTGTCCACGATTGGCTATCTAAGATGGATTCGATTTAAAATTTCCTTGAAAACAGTTTCAAACACCACCGCTTATAAAAAAAAAGCCTTAAGACTTGTACGCCATTAAATTGGCTTTCAAGCTTAAAGAGTTCGGGATTATGGAAATAGGACGATTATTCACGAATATAGTAGAATAAATTCTTTAAAATGAAATTAATGTATTGGTACCATATTGAATTTAATATAAAACGCTTAAGAGTTAAAGTTCGAGTATATTTTATTTAAAAAAAAAATAGTTCAACTTTCAAACAAAAAGAATTATTTTTTCACCAAAAGAGGTGAATTTTCAACGAACGAGTTGAGTTTCAAGCTAAAAATTCTCATTTGATAGAAAAGAGTTGAATATTCAAACCTGAGATTTCCTACCAAAAAAGGTGAATTTTCAATTAAAAAAAAAAATTTTCAACAAGTCAGTTTAATTATTAATTGAAAAAAAACTTTAAAAAAATATATAACTTTTTAACGTCAAAAAATTAATTATCAACAAAATAGTTGTATTCACGACAAAATAGTTAAACTTTCTAACAAAAGGGACAAATTTTCAATGAAATAATTAAATTTTTACCCAAGCAGTTAAACTTTCATCCCACAAACTGAGTATCAAACCAAATAGTACAATTTTAAATGAAGACACATTTTTTTAAAACTACAAACAGTTGTATTTTCAATCAAATAGTTCAATCTTCAAGAGAAGAAGAATTTTTCAGAAGACAGTTGAATTTCAAATAAGAAGTTTTCTACAAAAAACAATTCATTTTCAATTGAAGAAGACGAATTCTCAACAAAGCAGTTGAATTTTTAACAAAGCAGTTGAATTTTTGTCAAAAAAAAAAAATGAAATTTTAAGAAAATGGTACAATTTTCCACAATTAATTTAATTTTCGACAAAATTGTTAAATTTTTGTACAAAAAATATGACTTTGTAACAAAATAGTCAAATTTCCCACAAATAATTGAATTTTCAACAAAATAGTTGAATTTTTAACCAAATAGTTGGATTTTCAACCTAAAAAGATGAATTTTCAACCAAATAGATAAATTTTTAACAATAAAAAGACAATTATCAACAAAACATTAGTATTTGCAACAAAATAGTTGAAATTTTAACTAAAATCATTAATCCTAAAAAAATGAACAGAGAAGTAACTAATATAGTTGATGATCCAGCTAAAGTGAAGACAGATTGTACTTTCAAGTTAAAAACAGCCGAATTTCATCGAAAAAGATGAATTGTAAACAAAAAGTGTGAAAATTCATACTCTAAGAAAAAAATGAAATTTCAAATAAAGAACCGTAAAATTCAACAAAAAACACCAATTTTAAGGAAACGGTTTGAATTTTTAAGAAAAACAAGGTAATTTTTAATCAAACAGTTGCATTTTTGATCAAAAAAGATTAAATTTCTGTCAGAAGATATGAATTTTGAAACAAATATGACCAATTTTCCATAAAAAAGTTAAGTTTTCAACAAAATAGTTGAACTTTTAACCTACAAAAAGGAGCTTCAAGACAAATGGTCGAATTTTCAAACCAAAAAGATTAAACTTCAACCAACAAAATTTTGAACAAAATAATGGAATTTTCAACTGAAATTATACATAGCAAGAAGAAAATTTTCACAAAGAAGTAACAAAAATAGTTGATATTGCAACCAAGGCAAAGAATGATTGTAATTTTTAGTCATAAACAGTTGAATTTAATCACACAAGATAAATTTTCAACTACAAATGTAATCATATATGTTCTGACAAACAAAAATGTAACTTTAAATAAAAAAGCGCATTTTTTTATCAAAAAAGAGAAAATTTCTACCAAAAGATATAAATTCTCAAACAAAAAAGACGAATTTTCTACTAAATAGTTTAATATTAAACTACAATCGATAAATTTTCAACCAAAAATGGGATAGTTAAATTTTTAGTTGAAATAATCGATTTTCAATCAAATAAAAATGAATTTGCAAACAAATATATAAAGTTTTAACCAATAAAAATAATTTTTTATAAAGTAGTTCAACTTTTAACCAAGTGGTTATGTTTTCCATTTTTAATCAAATACATGACATTTCTATCAAAGAGTTGCATTTTTAATGAAAAACTATTATTTTTTAATCAGTATATGCAAGCAATAAAATGAACGTTTAACAAAGGAGTTAATCTTACTAGAAAAAAATATGAATTATCAAGAAAAAATTAATTGTCGAATTTTCCACTAAAAATTATAAATTTTCAGCCAAAAATGGGTCATTTAAATTTTCAGTAAAGACAATTAATTTTCAACTAATGAAAAAAAATCATTTGTCAACAAAATAGTTAAATCTTTAACCAAATAGTAGCATTTTCAACTAAAAGAGATGAATTCCAAACTGAAAATACAATAGTGGACTTCTCAATTAAAACGAATTAAATTACAGAAAATAGTTTAATTTTATCATTGAGTTATATTAATTCAGTTCACATACAAGCTAAACCACGAGAAAAAAGGGAAAAAGAGGAAGTTTCTAGAAAACAGGCGAAAAAAGATAAATTCTTCAAAAAAGAGGGGAAAAAGCAAATAGGAGAAAGAGTGTGAAGTCTGTATGTATAGGTACTATACTTGTAAAATAAAATCACTAATTTTTATTTTTTAAAGCATTTCCAAAAATGTTTATTCACGTTTATATTTTCCACGTATGATATCACATTCTGCGTTAACCACTTCTCCCTACCCTACGCCATAAATCGTCACAAAATCTTCTACCCCCTCCCCCCGGGAGTGTAACGTAGGTTTTAAACATTTCGTTTCGAATTTAATAATTTTAAAGAATTTTAACGGTTAAAAACGAGCTTTTAGTAGAATTTTTAATGAAATGATGCCTATGAAAAAATCTGTTATAGAAAGTTTTTAAAGGCAGAGTTGCTATAAAACAATGCTAGATATCTTAATATATAGCTAGTTTTAGCATAATAATACGGCGAGTAAAATAGCAAACCAAATTACATTACACTCATTGTTCATGTAAATCAAAGCATTCCCCGTTAAATTTAAATCCTCCTTTCTGTAACCTGTGAGGAAAATCCATCCATTGTTCCATAAACAATACCTCAGGCAAGAGTTGCTCTGCTTTCGAGCAAAATAGGGATTTTAATCGAGTATTCCTTAGAGTCTTGTACTATCAACTTATGCAGTTAGCGGAACGCTTAAACGAAAGAAACAGTGAATTCGATTTAATCCAAATATCGAAGTAAATTTTGTTCTTAATTTCGAAAATTTCTTTACATTGGCTTAGATTAATTCTCTTGACCTAACTCATGTATCTTCAGACGATTACACAGCCATACAAAAAAAAATGAACGGACATGTACTTTTTCAGAGACCATTATATTCCCATGTATTTTGAGCCGCTGAATCCGAATTTTAGGTCGAAATAGCAACTTATCCAATTAGTTTTGGTGATATCACTAAAATTTTGTAACATAACATCAAAACAAAATTGTTTGAGTAATACTTTTCAGGACTAAATTAAATTATAATGTATTTCGAGGCATTGAATTTTTATCATAACGCACTCTTTTGCGTTCGAAAAACCTTTGTAATGGCATTTTTTTCATACTATTTTTTTGTGGGGCATCCTTTTTCAAAATCCAATGGTAGTGAGCAATCATGTTTTCACCCTATTTTCTTCGATATCGTCGTTCCATTACCATCAACCATTCTCGAAACTTAATTTTTCCAATTTGAACATTTAACGTTCTCCAGGAATTGTTCAAAAACATTTTTGAAATCGAGCCATGCTCCTTTTTCAGTTCCAGAGATTTTAGTAACAAAAATTTCGTATTTCAGTAGCTTTCGAATTTGATTCGAAATTTGATTCTAGTGATTTTACAAATTGTTTCATCAGACCCAACTTAACATGGAGATAAAAAACAATCAACATCTCAAACAAAATTTTTTTAAGAAGTGAAAAACTTTCTTCTCAGACTAAGATTATTCCGAGTCAAACACTTTATTCATAAGAAGTTACAATTGCAACGTTTCGACCTCAATCTTTCGGTCATCATCAGGCAAATTATACCTATAAAAAAGTTATAAAAAAATTCTTTCGACTAATTCAAAGAAATTAAAATGTCATAAAATCAATTATGAATAATAAAATTCAATTTACCTCCACAACAAAATTTTGGAATCAAAATTGTGGTCCGAAGAAAAAAATTGAAACGGTATTCCGAAATTATAACTGGGAAAACCTCAAAAAACAAAAGAGGCTCCCAATAATTAAAATGTTAGTTATGTTAGAAGTATAGTACAAAATTTCTCATATAGAGGGCGCATTCAACTACAATGAAAAATAGCGCGCCAAGGCATTGGTAATTTGAAAATGCAATTTATTATATTGTGAAAACATTTATTTATATAAAGCATTTCTGTTTTTAAATTTATTGAATAATTCTTGAACTTCTTTACTAAAATCGATTCTAAAATTCTTATTTTATAAGCATTGTTTTCTTTGGTTAAAATCTGTATATTATCGAAATTAACGTCAAAAAGGTGGTCATAATTCCAAGAGTGTTGTGACCAATCTGTATTTAAATTACCAATTCTACAATCTTTTTTATGTTCAGTTATTTTCGTTTTTAACCTTCTCCCACTTTTACCAATGTGAATTTGATTACAACCCTGGTATTTTATTAAATAAACTACATTTGATAAATTTTCAATTTTATCTAAATCTTTCTTATTTATAAGAAAATTCTACAATTTATGATTATTTCTAAAATATACGTCACATTCAAATTTCTTTAAAGCACTTTATAATCTCTCGGATAAACCTGGCACGTCTGGCAACGAGACTCGTAAATCAGTTTTTTTTTTGTAATTATTTAACCATTTATTATGTTTACTGGAACCATTGTAAATTTCATTTATTCTTTCTTTAATAACAACTTTTTGCTTAAATTGATGGTGTGAGTTGTAATTCAAATATTGTCCTGGTCATGAAGATTTTTTGTACCAATTGGTAATTAAAGCTTCATTTCCTGTTTTTATAATTGACATATCTCAATAATTTATGGTGTTATTATTTTCCAATTCAAATGTAAAATGTAAAGATTCTCCCATACTATTAAATGTGCTGATTAATTCTTGAATTTTGTCAGTAAGAACTATTGTAAATACATCATCCACATACCTTTGATAGAAAAGCGGTTTAAAACTTAATTTGGATAATGCTCTAAAAATTTTGTATAAGATGAACCCAGGATGAAGCCAATTTATCTATTTTTTATGTAAACATTGCAAAAATAGTGTGTATTTCAATGTTTTTTTAATTTTTAATAACTTTCGTAATATTCAATATTTTTTAATGTCCTGTTTTTGGATTATTTTGGATAGATTTGAAGTCCAATGTGGAAGAATTTTAATCTTAATTTTAATATATCAGGGTTTGCTGTCATGACAATTTAAAAAAAATATAAAATCAAAGTCAATTTACGTAGGTATTGAGTAGTAGTACACCTGACAATTTTTTAAAGAAATAATATAACTCAGATTTTCGAACCTTAAAAAGTGTGATTTCATGTATTTTTTCATTTTATTTACTTTTTCTTTGATCTGAAATGTTCACGTGAAATTCAGAATATCACTTTTCATTTTCTACTCATGGGATCTTATTTCTCTCGTCATATCGTCTTAGCGCATTAGCGTTCGTAGATACGATAGTCTCACGGTACAGAGTCAACATCTAGCTCGAGAAGTTTGCAGAAGCAACCGAGGTAGGGTATTTCGTAGAAAAACTTTCTCTCGTCGACTGACTATACGTGTATATAAAGTACCCACATTTTGGCTGTATTTAATATTTACAGTAAAGTCATTTAGTACTGGAAATAAATATTATATAATATTAATGTATAATATAACTTTATGACATCACGTTCCCAGAACTTTTAGTCTCAGCATTTGAAATCATAAGTCAATATTTAAATTTGAATTTCATTTTCGAAATTTTAGATTTCCTTTTTTGACTTTTTCATGATATTATACAATGCTGGATGGTGCAACTGTACAAATCTCCAATTTTTCTATTTTCGCCCAGAAATTTTTTAATTGGAACTTTTTAAAGACTGCATTCGAAACTGATGCTCTTTCTTTAATTTTTTAAAAATATTTTTATTTGAACCTTTTACAATTTTAAAATGTTAGATTATTAAATGGCACAATTTTAAATACTTCTAAGACAATGTTTAATTTTTAAACCTAAGGAAAAATTTTAAAGTTCTAACGTTACAATTTGAAAATTTTTATTTTGGAGTGTTTAATTCAAAAATTTTAATTCCTAGAGATTTTCTCTGTGAAATTGTCAAACTTGATGCATCAAGTTGAAAAATGTGTATTTTGATTAATTTATATTTCACGTACACTACCGTTGGAAATTGTGCGCACGACTCTTGTGAGCGCTATTAAAAATCGCTGCTGCCTTCAAACCACGATATTTCGGTGAAAAAAAAGATAGGGCATTTAAAAAAAATAGTTGAAAAGCTTATAAAATTCCACGTCTGTTGGTACCCGACAAATATTTTTTTGACCTTCTGAAAATTATAAAGCACGTGAGAAGTTTAAAAACAAAATTCAAGATTTTCTCAAATTTTCTACCCCAAATTCAACTTTTAGGACGACCTAGGGAAATTTTTTCAAAAACCTCAAAATTATAGACCAGCGAGCCTGAAATCTTATCTATAATGTAAGACAAGAAAATTTAAAAAATCTTTTTGGATACCCGAGATATGACTAAAAATGTTCAATCGATTCTGAGCTCAATTACTCACAATTGACACAATTACTGTACAATTGAGCTCAGATACGACTGAACTTTTTTAATCATATCTCGGGTAGTCGTGCGCACAATTTCCGACAGTAGTGTAGTTCAATTTTAAGTTATAAAATTTAAAATATTGTATTTATTTATTTTTTTATTCATTGTATTGTATTTATTTGACCATTTAGAAGTGTTTTTTCTTAGTTTAGAGATTTAAAATAAAATACCTTGATCGACCCATTGTTGAAGCTTTTGTGACCTACAAGTAGTGGAGGCACGCTAGGTATTTATCTTGCATCGGACTGAAGAAGTTTGGATTTGCTTGATTTTTTTTTTACGTACTAAACATGTAAAATAATGAAATGTTTACCTGTTTAAAATTTCCGGAAATTGTTTATTTAAGATATTTTCAGGTTTACGTTAATTAGGCAATTTTCTGTAAAGAAACATCGTTTATGTAGGAGATAATGTTCACAAATGAGTACCGAAATATCTTATATTGTAGTATAATGTATAGGATCTTCGTTGAGAAGGAAATTTTTTGAGAAAGTGGCGGAAAAGTGGAAAATGGGCAGGTGTTCCGCGTGCTTAGGTATAGCGGTCTCGCTCAGGTATACGAAAACTACGTTTTCGATGCTGGAAAAGTTTAGTTCCTGTTTGGCTGGCTTTCGGAAACCATAATAAGTACTATAATAAGTATAAAGATAATAGTATAACTTTTTGAAAGTCTATATCAAATAATTTCTTGAAATAATTTTGAAAGTTTGTGTATCGTGTTTGAAAAGAATGGAGAGTAATGCTGAGATCTGCAAGTTGCTCCTTTATTAGGAAATAATCAAAGTGAAACACAAGGTACATATACTATTCATATACATATACTATACCATTATACTATAAATTATTTATTAAATATACTATTCAAAAATTACAATTTATAAATATTTTTCATATATTTTTAAAGTATCGAGCACTCAGTGGATATTGAGGGTACTAACACGATCTCCTGCTCGCTGCGAAAATTACAGATATGGACTTCCAATACAAGGTAAATATATTGCAATGAAAATATACCACAATGCAAATAATAAAAATAAGTACACGATTCATTATTTATAAATTATATAAAAATGTATGGTGGGCGAAACGGCACAGACACGGTACAAGGGCGCAAGTGAGAAAATGGGAATGTTACAGGAGGGACAAAAATCAGTTTAACTTTTGCCCATTTGATTGAAAAAAATAATGAAATGATACTCTTTAAGTACTATCAGGGAACAACAAATGATTTTAAAAAGATTTTCAAAAAAGCAACCGTTTCAGAGAAAATCGTTGTCAAAGTAGCGACGATTCCCAAAAAACGCCGCGCTTGACACTGAAAAATCTGCATAATTTTTGCAAATTTGAATTTTTTGATTAAACTAAAAAATGGTTTCGAGTGATTATTTTCTCCTATTGATTCGTAAAAACATCGCGTGAAAAAAAGCAACCACCTCTGAGAAAATCCTTATCAAAGG
>CAKNWT010332787.1:674-13344 GCA_932066315.1 Andricus coriarius
ACGTGAATTCCCAAAAAACAGTTAACTTTTCAACCTGACACTAAACAGTTAGATTTTCAACCAAACGTTTAAATTTTTACCAACAAAAAAAAATAAGAAAGATAAGTTTCAACTATAAATGATAAGTTTTCATCCAAAAAGGGAATAGTTACATTTTCGACTTAAAAAATCAATTTTCTACCCAAAAAGACGAATTTTTAACAAATTAGATGAATTTTCCACCTGACATTATGAATTTAAGCAAAGAAGTTGTTTTTCTACTGAGTAGTTAATTTTTCAAATAAGTAGATTAATTTTTAACAAAATAGTTGAATTGTCAACCAAACAGTTGCATATTTTTACCAAAAAAGATGTTATCTACAACGATATGAATTTTCAGCCAAAAAAATACGTATTTTCTACAAAGCAATCAAATTTTCAACCCGAATATAAGAATTTTAATCAAGAAAGTTAATTTTCAAGTATGTAGTTTAATTTTCTACCAAACAGTTTAATTAAACCAAAGAAGACAAATTTTCAGCGACCAAATAGTTGAATTTTCAAATAGAAAAGATCAATTTTCAATTAAAAATATCAATTTTCAACCAAAAATGAAATATTTATATTTTCAGTGGAAAAAACTGGGTTTTCATCCTCTAAGCTTGAAAATTCAACAATTTGGTGGGAAGTCTACTTTTTTCTAAAAAATTCGCTTTTCTTAATTAAAAATGATTGTTTTTCTGTGAAAATTTAACTATTCAATTTTTTGTTGAAAAGTGATCTTTTTTAGACTAAAAATTCCACTATTTGTTTGAAAATTCATCTTTTTTGGTATAAAAATAAACTTGTTGGTGGTTAAAAATTTATGCATTTTGTTGAAAATTCTTTTTGGTTAAATTATATTGTGTTTTATTTTAAATTAAAATATTTTTTTGTTGAAATATCTACTATCACATTTTTTCATTGAAAATTTATCTTCTTAGGTTTACAATTCAACTTGTTGAGAGTTGGACTACTTTCTTAAAAATAATTTTTTTGATGAAAATTCATCGCTTGGGATGAAAATTGAACTACTTTGTTAAAGCTTCCATTTTTTGGGGTAAAAATGAAAGCTTTTAATTTTCTATATTTTTAACCTTGAAGCTTCTAAGACTTCAAAATTTGTCATTTGAATTGTAGGAATTGAAAGAAAAAAAATTATTTCTGATAATATCAACTGACTATACCCTGGCCGACTTTACCCCATACCTGGCCGACTTTACCCCATACCCTGACCGGCTTTACCCCGTACTTCATCGGGCTTTATCTTGTACCCTAGCCGACCTTGCCCGTACCCTAGATGACTTCACCCCATACCCTAGCCGACTTTACCCCGTAACGTAGGAAACTTCACCCCTACCCTGTCTTATCTTTATCCCATATCCTGTGGGGAAGGCAGAAGAAAGAAAAGTGATGGGGAATATCGGAACAACTCAATTAATGTCTTAATGGGCTAAAAACCCCTTTTATGTAGGCGCATGGTACCAACATTTACTACTTTTTTTTATTTTTACAGAATTAGGTTCAACTTGGACTCTGGTGGTTCATCGTCCAACGATTATTCCTGACGTTCATTCGTACGAAAAAGATGGTGCTCATGTGGTGGTGGCAGGTGTTCCGATTCGTCCAGTACTAGAGACTACAACTAACACCATAGTGGGACTGTCCGAACATGGTTACCTCCGAAAAATATGTAATGGTCCTGCAGCCCAGATTATGATACGATTACTTCCAGAAAATATAAAGCAGGTATATGTAAAGCAAGAAGGTACTGGTGATCAATTTCGTTACGGCACGCAGATGTTTGCTGACGAGGGCGGTCAAGCTACATCAGCTCAACAGCATGCATCCTCATCAGTTGAAGAGGAAGTCACGTCAAGAAGTCGCGGTGGAAAGTAAACCTTATTATTTCCTAATTTAGACGAATTTACGACCTTCTCCAATTCCAGATTGTCGCAAAGCAAGATTCACGGAGGCCCTAGCGATTTAATCTGAATTCACTGCAATTATTTTCTTTTTACTGGGAGAGCATCATGGGCGCAGTTTCTGTATGTGACAATCCAAGGGTTAACGAGGGTTTACTCTAGAACTCTTTCCGCAAAAATTACAGGGACGATTTCTTCGCCTAAATTGAAAAAAGGATGATAACTGTAGAATTGAATTTCCTACTCCGATCATGTTATATCTGTTACGCAAACAAAATTCGAGATTACGTGCAGCGCCATAACAGATATAGCATGATCAAAGTAGGAAATTGCATTCTACAATATTATCATCCTGTTATCAATTTAGGCGATGAAATAGTCCATGTAATTTTGGCTGAAAGCGTTCTACAGTAGAGCCTCGTTAACCCTCGGATTGTCACATGCAGAAACTGTACGGTCTTGGCAGGAATATACAATGCCCATGATGCAATCCCAGTAAAAGGACACTAATTGAGGCGAATTGAGATGAATTTGCTAGAGCCTCCATGAATCTCGCTTTGCGACAATCTCCAATTGGAGTAGATCGCGAATTCTTGTACATTCGGAATTAACCCAGTAAAAAGAAACTAATTGGGGCGAATTTCGGCGAATAAACATTCTTGAATTCACCGGAATTCCGCTTTCTGATTCGTTTAAACGAATTGAGCCACCGCGAATTGAATGCGTTTCAATTCGTTTTAACTCGTGTTGAAGGTCATTTCGAAAAAAATTGATAAAAATTGCATGCCTCGAGACTCGAACCAGCGATCTCAAGTGTATAAGTCCAGAGGGCGACCACTGAACTACGGCACTCATTGATATTTATTTACAACGGATCCTTTATGCCCAGAGCGTTGCTTATATCTTACGAATTCGATTGAATAGGTCAGCCATTATCTGTATTCGCGCGGACGAATTCAGGCGAATTGGAACTTTACTTTAAATCTCGCGAATTAAAATGAATTGGCTGACACTGTAATTTATTCGTGCTGAAGCATTCAAATGAATTAGGTCCCCTCAAAATTGTTCGCTGAATTTGGGCGAATAGCAGATTTGAAGATTAAATTACTTATTACCGAATTTACAAGAATTCACGACTTGCTCGAATTCGAGATTGTCGCAAAGCAAGATTCACGGAGGCTCTAATGAATTCATCTCATTTCGCATCAATTAGTTTCATTTTACTAGGTGTTTCAGGGGTAAAGGCATCTCGATTAACAGACTGTTCGTCGTGAGTTTATTGAATCTCCGAATTATACATCTGATTTTACGAACAAACCAGACATTGTATGCACGTATGTATGTTTGTATATTTTGTTCGTAAAATCAGATGAATAATGGGGAGATTCATTAAACTCACGACAGACAGTTTGTCAATCGAGATGCCTTTACGCCTGAAGCACGCAAACAAAATTCGAGATTACGTGCAGCGCCATAACAGAGAAAGCATGATCAAAGTAGGAAATTAAATTCTACAATTATCATCCTATTTTCAATTTAGGCGAAGAAAGCGTCCCTGTAATTTTTGCTGAAAGAGTTCTACAGTAAACCCTCGTTAACTGTCGGATTGTCACATGCAGAAACTGTACGGTCTTGGCAGGAATATACAATGCCCATGATGCAATCCCAGTAAAAAGACACTAATTGAGGCGAATTGAGATGAATTCGCTAGACCCTCCGTGAATCTCGCTTTGCGACAATCTCGAATTGGAGTAGATCGTGAATTCTTGTCAATTCGGAATTAAGTAATTTAATCTTCAAATCTGCTGTTCGTCCGAATCCGGCGAACAATTATCAGGGAAACTAATTCATTTGAATGTGTCAGCACGAATTAATTTCAGTTTCAGCCAATCCATTTTAATTCGCGACATCTAAAGTCAAGTTCCAATTCGCCTGAATCTCGCTTTGCGAGAATCTCGAATTGGAATAGGCCGCGAATTCTTATAAATTCGGAATTAAGTAATTTAATCTTCAAATCTGCCTTTCGCCCGAATTCGGCGAACAATTATTAAAGAACCTAATTCATTTAAATGTGTCAGCACGAATTAATTTCAGTTTCAATCAATTCATTTTGATTCGCGACATTTAAAGTCAAGCTCCAATTCGCCTGAATCTCTCTTTGCGACAATCTCGAATTGGAATAGGCCGTGAATTCTTGTAAATTCGGAATGAGGTAATTTAATCTTCAAATCTCCGAATTCGGCGAACAATTATTAAAGAACCTAATTCATTTGAATGTGTTAGCACGAATTAATTTCAGTTTCAATCAATTCATTTCAATTCGCGAGATTTAAAGTCAAGCTCCAATTCGCCTGAATCTCGCTTTGCAACAATCTCGATTTGGAGCAGGTCGTGAATTCTTGTAAATTCGTAAATAAGTAACGTAATCTTCAAATCTGTTATTCGTCCGAATTCGGCGAACAATTATCAGGGAACCTAATTCATTTGAATGTGTCAACACGAATAAATTTCAGTTTCAACCAATTCATTTTAATTCGCGAGATTTAAAGTCAAGTTCCAATTCGCCTGATCTGTTGTGAATAAATATCAATGAGTCCCGTAGCTCAGTGGTTTCAGTAGCTCGAGGCATGCAATTTTTAATAGTTATTCCGAAATGACCTGGACCACGAATTAAAACGAGTTGAAACGCATTTAAATCGCTCTGGCTCAATTCGTTTAAAAGAATCAGAAAGCAGAATTCGGGGGAATTTAAAAATGTTGAATCGCTGCAATTCACGCCAATTAGTTTCTTTTTCCTGGGCTGTTATTGCCCCGATAGCACGATTGTTTTTACCCGAATACCCAAATTTCCAGTCGTACGGTTTTTACATTCGTTTGCAACCTCAAATCACTATTCGCCAAAACAGGCTGACTTTACGTTCACCTCAATAACATATATTAAGTTACCTAATGAATTTAAGGCCATCCTAAAAGTAAGTTTGATTACATTTTAAGGCTTTATTTTCACTACACGAATATAAGAGAATCCAGGTGAAAAAATCCATGGAGAAATCGTGGCAGTTTGACATGGAATTCCGCGTGAAATTCGCGTGGTAAATTGAAATAATTTACATGTAAATTTCGTGTGGTAATTGACGCGAAGTTTCACGGGTAACGTTTAATACCGTTTTTAATTAAGTAGGTAAGAGATACACAGAAATGGATGGCACTTTCACGAATTTCTATAAAGACTTTTACAAATTTGTAATGCATTTTGTACATAGATTAGTTTGTACGCAAAGATTCGAACCGTCTTTACAAACTAACTGGATTTTTTACTCGCTTTTGGGTTCGTATGATGCTAATAACCCGAGAAAGAAAAATTGTGAATTAATAGGAGAAAGTAAAAAATTCAGAGGTCTATCAAGGTCAATTTTGAGATCAGTTTCCACGTTTTCCTCACCCTTTTCGAGAGATCTGAAAATCACGAACATATTAATCCTTCAGTTAGAGGGAGGAACAACATGGTTTCCTCGTCGATATTTTATGAGTGTGTTTCGTTTATTGAAGGATAAATTATTATGGAACATTTATTATCTATGTAAATCTTAGAGTATTTTGTGTGTATTTTATGTGTGGACATTCTCTCTCGGTGAACGATTAATTTCTTTCATTGAAAGAAATTTTATCATCTAGAAGCTATAGTTCTTTGAATTTGTGTGTATAAAAAATAGATCATATCTCTCCCGAAGGTATGGAGGTTGAAAGAATAAATCAAGAAAATAAAACAAAGCGTTCTTTTCTCTAAGAATGGAATAAATAGGGGACATTCAATAACTCCATTTTAAATAAAGATGATTTCGAAATAAAAGTCAAATCGAATCAGAGTATTCGCAATCATTTTGATAAAGTAAAAATAAGAATAGGGATTTAGCCATTTTATTGTACTGGCAGCTTAGCTCAGGTTTTTTTGAATAAATTCATTGTGTGATCTAGACTGAGTCTTATTCTTTCTCACGTGAAAGAACTATTTATTCTTTTATTGATCCGCAAAATTACGTCTACAAACCAAAATTATAATAATTTAAGATTTTTTCTAGTAAACCTAACATCTATAGTTAAAATATATTTGTACTTCTGTTTTCCCTTCACAAATCGGTAAGTAATCCAATAGTAAGGGAGCTGAGTGAAAAAATGTGAAAAACGTATATCGGATGAAAACCGAAATTTTCAAAGATTTTTGGTAAGTGTTTTTTGATTTCATTTAAAAAAAAAAGTCAACAGAAAAAGGAAAAGCAAGGCTTGGAAGAATTGACTTCTAAATTCGTTAATATTCATTTTTTGTCACTGATCCTTACATGGTGGTTGTACAAGTTCAGTTTCAAAAGTCCTTCACTTTTCCCTGATCAAATTAAAGTTCCTCTCATAGAAATTCTTTGATTTTTGCAGGATTCTTTTATCAATGCAAGACTTTCCCTGACCAACGAAATTCTCTGAATTTTCCCAGATTTTCAGGTTTCCCTCTCCGACTACCATTTAATTCCAATTCCATATATATTCCTGGCTTATTTAGGAATTTACAACACTTTCAAGTCATTCCTCTAAATTCCTGAAGCGTTTTAGGTATTTAGAAAAATCTGGAAACCAAGCTTAGAATTAGTATTTACTTTTTTGACAATTCGATCAGAGGTTCAAATAAAAATACTTTAAAATAGTCTTAAACTTAAAAATCACCAATGAGTTTTCTATAAACGTATTTTTCTACTTGATACTTAAATTTTTGTAGTCTTTAATAGATCAGGATTGCTGGCAATTCCTGAGAAGCTCATTCAGTATTGCGAATGAGTAGAGTAAAATTTAATGGCATCAAACATTTTTTAGTCAGAATTTTAACCGGGTCAGCATTTTGAGCCAACTTGGACTTCGGTCTGAAATAATTGTAATTGAAGTTCTGAAAATTGTATATTTTCTTGTTATTAAAGAATGAATAAAAATTCTAAGTAATTGTAGAACGTAGTGTTTCAATGATTAAATTAAAATAGGCAGGGTTAAACAATTACAAATTTGAGCGTTTATAATTAAACATGTACTAATTTCTCGGTTATGGTACTTCCCCCAAATTTGTGCAGAGACCTTTCAAAATTAAACGTCAAAGCATCGACAACTTTAATTTGGTGATTGTGAATTCTCTTTTGTTAAATGTCCTTCAACTCTTACGAACATATTCTCATAACTCTTTAATTCTTGATTATCGACAGTCACCTTTCTGTTTATGACACATAAGATAGGAAGAGATAGTTGCAGTCGATCGTTTTCAAAACGATCTAATTTCATGCGATGAAAAGAGAGATCCAATCAACTAGATTAGTGGGCATTGGAATCCAACCCTGAAATAAAAAGTTACACAGTTTATGTTCATTCTTGTGCATTTTATAATTATTATTTATTTCAATTTCATATTTCAATTACAAGAATGATTTCTAATGCCCAGTTCGAATTGCGCGCCAACTGCAACTAACCAGCGCACGGCCCTACCGCAAGCGCAGTAACTCAGAGAGCCAGCATTGGTGTCACTGGAATCGAGGTCCAACTGTTACGTCCTGCCTTTTCGATCCGTAGGCAACGATGATAACTCAACGATGATTGGTTGATTCTTTTGTAGAGGGTTCGCTGCTAACTTGTATCGATTTGAAAATCGACTACCGCGAAACTATCACATAATTTTAAAAGGCGAGTAAAGAGAATACACTGAGTTTAAAAACAATTGTTTATTTTATTAATTTTAACTAATAATATTATTCACTAAGCACAATAATCCTTATAAATGGCACACACAATATTTAATTAAACGAAGGCGTTATTATTAATCTAAATCTATTAGATATTATAGTTTCTTAAACGATAAGCTATATTAACTATATTCGAAAATTGCCGCGATGCTTCGCGGAGCTTGACAGTTATTGAAATATTTTCCAAGTCCCACTTAGATAATATTCCAAAACTAAAATGAGTGTAGTAGGATCGAGGTTTAACAAGCGCGCCGAAATACAAAATTATGACGTTTTCATGCTCTGCATCTATATTTAAAAGCTCATTTTGGGAGGGGTTTATCCCTACTTTTAGAGTTTAGCCAATGGGAATGCTGACGTCACTCAATTTTAGAGCCAAATGACCAATCATGAATGAGGTCAATTTACTCCTCCTACAAGTTTAGGCAATTAAAGTAAGTGACAGTTCAAGGATATGGGTCCAAAGTTCGACTTTTCGACAGGACACACGTCAATCATTTTGAGTGACGGTTTCCTGTTTGAAAGTCCAAAGATCGCTTTTTATGGCGTCTGGCTGGCGCCATGGCCCATTAATGATACTAAAAATAGCTTAAGGTTTCAAGTTTCTAACCTCTAAATCCATCTTGGGTACCGAACTGCGCAGTATTTTTAATGAATGTGTAACTCAGAGGAAATATGATACAATACTTAAACATAAATATCTAAACGCAATTAGTCTATAGTTTCGCAGGATTATAATTACTTAATAATTATTAGTCAATATATATATACTATATATAATCAATTTTTCATTTTATGTCATTTGAATCTTCCCGCCATGATATTTACTAGTTTAGAGAGTATTAGGTAAAAGGGTCTTAGTGCCCTGGGACTTTAATTTTAAAAACGGTGCACACCGTTACACCAACCAGCCTTGGAAACATAAAATACTCTGGGTATTAGGGTGGCTTCATATCTCTGCAAGCAGACACCCTGCCTGCAAAAATTCCATAAGAGTACAAGGGACGGACCATTCTCTATCTCTTTCACTCTTGTGAACTTTCTGCATGAAAGCACCCTTATGCACGGTTTTATACGCGTATTATTATACAATATACATTATACATTGCTACGTACAATACGTCCCTAGTTTTCTACGTGAGGTAACGTATTATATGTCTGAATCAAAACATGCAGGGCGTGTGCGTCGCGTTATTATAACATAACCTATATTCACCTATAATATAACTATTCACTATAAAAAAAAAATTTTATATGAATAATTAACAATTAATTAGGTACCTATGACATTCTAGTCTATTTAAATTAACCTTTTATAACTTTTTTGTAGTAAAACATACCTTTTGTGACAGTTTTCAGTCCTTTTAAATCTCTAAATTCAAAGCCTGCGATGGGATTACACTGTATTGCGTAGTTTTCCCCATTACAGACATAATTATTCATTTGTTATTGTAAATGATTTATTTCATAAGAACGAATCAATTTAAAAAGTGAGGTTAAGTGCACTACAATAGAGTATTTCCATTAAACCATGAAGTTTTAAAATGGCTGAATAGCTCAGGGAAAGCACTCGTGCTTTATACATTGAATCGCATGAAATTCGAAATTTTAAATGAAATAAATTATCAAATTATAAAAATAAATTCATAATCATACATTTTTAAATTTTTGAGGCTCAATTCATTCTTTTTTTTTTTTACATGGTACTTTCGTGTTTTATTGTGGGTTATGGGAACAAACAAGGAAGGGACTCGAAATTATTTTTTGTTCCAGAAACAGGACAAAATTTACATTCATTTCATTCCTTCCAGTAACTGAAAAAATACCTATAATTAATTGTTTTTAATTTCGTAAAGTAGAAAGTATTTCAAATTGATCTAATTCCTTTCATTTCTGTTAGAAAATATGTATATTGAATTGCTTTTAATTCCGTAAAGTAGAATGTATTTTTAATTTATTTAATTCTCTCTAATACCTTCAGAATAAATGTTTATGACATTGTATCAAATTCCATAATGTAGCATATATTTCAAATGAATTTTATCCCCACTGGTACCTTCAGAAAATATCGGTTAACAAATATTTTAAATCCTTTTTCTCTGAAATATTAGTTTTTAAAGTTTCAATTTTCGTGAATCTTTTGAATAAGATTTTTGATATCTTTAAATGAATAAAAATGTAAGTCAAGATACTAAACTATTTAAATGTATAAGCTGTGAATAAAGTGAAAAGGGTAGTTGAAATTAATAATTTTAAGGATCGTAATGATAATTACGTAAATCTATAAATGATCAAAGATTGTAAAAAAATGGTTGATGTTACATGTATCAATTTTATTAAATAGTGAATAAATGATGAATTGAAAATAAAGACAGATAAGGTAATGATAATAATAATAAAACATTAATAATGTGAAAATCAAGATAAAAACAAAACAAAAATGAATTGATAATAGTAAATGGATAAATAATTGAGTAGATGATCCATTAATGGATAATAATTACGTTATACGACAAGAAATTTGTCTTAATATGATATAACCCAAAAGTCCTTGTACTGTAAATATTCTCGTATATTTTGAATGTGGGTAGCTTGTTAATTGTTTTGCAACAAAAATCACAATCTTTTATCTATCCGTCTTTTAGGAGATCTACTTTTTAGATTCAGAAAGCAAGTTCTAACCTACAAATTCAATTGCATCATTTTACTCAACAAATACTAGCAATTAATATTTTTAAATACTTAGCATTACTCCGGTTTTAAATAAAATTGTGAATGCAGAAGGAAAAAATATATACTTTGATCTTTTTGCGTAACATAAGAGTTTCGAATGTTTAGGTTATAGTTAAAGTTACCATTTGACAATTTCATTTCACGCAAAAATTATTAAATTAAACAGCTTTTCCCTGTGCATGCACACTTTAATTTAAAAAAGGAGTCCTGCTTAGTGTTTGGAAATGATTTAATTCTAGTATTTATTTAGAAAGGAAAGTAAATAGGATTTTGGGTTAGAGCTTGAGTTCAACAGGCTTCCCGTTACAATCCACTTCAACTTTTGTTCCAATCATGTATTGCAATATGTCAGTGGGTTACAATGAATCAATTTTTTCTGACAAGTTTTTTTTCTTGATAATTTATTAGGACGTCCAGCTGATCTTACCGATCACTAATACTTGTAGAAAATTCCTCTTTTTCAGAGCGTAGCGATTTAAATTGTCAATAATACACGCGGCGCAATGAATACAATGCAATGGTATCCCGGAGCCACTCGGACATTTTGAAATGACGTTACAAATGGAAATACTCTATTTAGCATGTCCGCCATCTTGGAACGTAACTGTACGTAACTTGAGTTACGCGTAACTGACCAGCCCTGGGTCTGACTGTACTTCCCATATAGTTGACCGAGCCTGTCAGACTCTGACGTCTTTGTCCTCTTTCCACCTCTGACTAACTATAAAAAAATAAAAACTTATCAAAGGTATCAAAATCGGAAAAATAAATCTTACCATTAGATATTACTGAATTCGACTGTTTCTAGGACAATAAATATTGCATTGGTGAGTTTTCAATTTTACTTAAATGACTTAATGACTAATAAGACTTCAATGAGTATTCATTTGCACGATCAGCATTGGTTGTTATTGTGGGAGCATTAACATAACTTTAAACATAGAAATCTGAAATGAGGTTCTGAAATCTGAACCAATGTAAACCATTGAAAAGAATGGTTGAAATAGATTAAATATCAAAAATTGTATAGTGAAACACCTTTCTACGCTTATTTATTATAAAAGGGGAATATCCTGAAAACTATAATTAATTGGCGGAGAGATCGAGGGATTTGGGGTGGTGAAACTATTCTAAATAACTATCTCTGTCCACCCCGCTTTTCCTTGTTACGTACACTCAGCCATTTCGTAAAGCATATTTTTCGAAAATGCTTTGAATTTCAGTGGAAATTTAGAAAGGTCAAAGTGTAGCATTAAATCAAATGAAATCTGAGCTAATTATATAACCAAGCCTGACCACGAAGTTTTGTTTCCACTCAGTGGCACACATTATTTAGAATAGAACTCGAACAAAATGACTTCAAACAATAAAAAAATATAAATTTTATTCCTGTGTAAGTGTTTACATAAGCACAAGAATGTTCGTTGTTCGTAAGTTGAGTTTTTTTTTAAAAACGTGCATCGTATGATTTTCGTGTTATTGAATCCGGTGACACTCTTTATGATTTCTAGTAAAATAAGAAGAAAATTGAAAACCTACCCTTGTGAAGTTAGCACCCCCATTTTCACTAATTTGGAAATATCCCATTTTTTCTTTTTGTAATCACTTAACGGTGTTTGTTGGTCAACTTCCGACGTTTGTGGGTTAAAATTGCAAAAGTTATTAATATTTGAAGTTTCGTGTGCAAACTTCACACTAGTGCCAAAGATATGTTTGCTAGCGCTCTAATTTTTAATATTTTCCAAAAATTCTTCACGGGATCGTTTTTCGCTGTTTATTGGTCAATTTTCAAAGTTTTTTGGTGAAAAGTGAAAAAGATATTAAATTTTGACGAATAGCTTGCACCCTGTGTAGAATTATCACCGCGCAAATGTTTCCGTGCAGCGGCCTCCTCGGCGGGTCAGCGTACTTTGCAATGGCGCGAAAATTTAAACAGCAAAGAATGACGGAAATACGACAAAGAGTTTTTGCATTATCAGGTTCATTATGTATAATTTCGTGTAATTAAGTGTGTACTTAAGTGAATTAATTTAACGTAGTGTTCTTACTGAAAATTGGGTATAATTGAGGTTAACTAATTTGGAGAACAGACTAATACTGCTTTGATGTCTTCCTTTTTTAAAAGATTATATTTTACGCCACGACTCTGCTGTATACTCTTATATTATTTTACTATTTAGAACCAAAATGATTAAATTTGAAAAAAATGCTATCTAACACTTCTCG
>CAKNWT010332787.1:13444-24750 GCA_932066315.1 Andricus coriarius
CTACTTCTACCCATCACCGTAACATGACCACTTGAAAGCCTCCTCTTAAAATCTTTTTTTTTTAAATTTATTTAGGAATTAGACAGTTAATTTTATAAACAATGCTTCTCTTAAATAATTTTTTTTTAATAAGAACTTACTAGAGGTATGTGTACAAAATCTTTAAAGAAATAAAATGAGCCCTACCACATAAAGATTAAATAAGAATTGCAAGATTTACCTAGATAGAAAGTAAAAAGAGTACACTGTAAATAACTATTTTTAAATAAACAATTTTAACCTGAAACACTTGTTTGTAAAGTTTGCCTTTAGTCCTTTTCCAAAATTAGTTACAATTAACAATAGAAATATTTTTCTCGATTTTATAAATCCTTCTTAACAAGGGCAATTTTGAAACTGGATAACTAGTGTACATCCTCAAAATATAGCGTTACGAAAAAAGAAAATCAAAATATTCAATTTATTTTTAACTGAAGGGTTGCAGTACAAAACTAGATAACCAACATTTTTGCGTAAAATTGGGACTGACCTTGACGTTAAATCCAGAGACTCGAAACTATTTTGTCTCTCTCCTGTTTCTCTCTCTGTTTTGTCACGCCTGAGTGCACACCGCAAATCCCCCCGCAACGCCTCTCACGTATCCCAACGGCGCCGCGTCAATTCTCGGAAGGGCAAAATCCAGGGGAGCTAAATCCAGGTTTTACTGTATTCGTAATTTCTGCACATGGAACAAGGACCTCTTAAAAATTTATATTTTTTATTTGCTTACGAATGTTTACATGAAAATACATGTACTTCTATATTAAAACAGCCCACTTTGTCGCTTGTCAATAGGGATCAACATCAAAAAGAATTATGCCTGAAGTTGAACCTTATTGACAAGCTATAATGTCCTGGCGACGAGATGTCTCAGCGACTATTCGTCTGGTGACTAGTGCTCCTGGCGACTATACTTTCTGGCGTCTAGAAGTCCCAGCGACTAGTTTTCCTAGCGACTACTTGTCCAGCGACTAGTTGTCCGGCTGCGAATCAGGATCAGAGAAAATCATGTTCCCTGCTAATATTACATCTTCCTTTTCTCCTTTGTTTCTCCAATTTTATCTTTCATACAAATCAGGGTTCGCTGGATATTACACATTTGCACCTGATTTTGGGACTGGGTCTGCTGCTAGACATTCAGTCTTTTCGATGAGTGAACTGCACAAAATGGGAACTTTTCGAAATACAGTGTCACTATCAGGCGTCTCTTTGTTTTTATTTCCGGCAGCATGAAGACACATTGTTCATGGTTGATCCATAATGAAAGCTGTTATTGCTGCTGATGCTATTAAAACTTGTCGTTTGAGTTCCCCAAAATGAATCCTAAAGAGCTTATCCGCTCGAACTGATATGTATACACCCCTAGGAACACCATTTTTCAACTCCCCAAAGTCACCTTCCACGAAGCAGCTTGTCGCTGTCACTTGTTTCGATTTAAAAAATTCTACCATTACTGCTAACCATATAACGAATTCTGGAGCGTGTCTTAACAAGTGCTGATAAAATTGAGGCAGGTAATACGCATTTACTCTTTCATTCTCAGTGTCCTTACCTTCTTCAGCTTTGAGCTTTAAAATTTCCAACCATTCGCTAACAGTCACATTCACTGAGCCGGGTTCCACATTTAAAAAACAATTGGGATTTTCCACATCTACTCCGTGGAAGACAACTTCTCTCGTCCGTTGTTAATTTTATTTCTCAATGTTTTTCATTTGCAATATAAAGCAGAAACTACAGTCGTGCTGCTTTAACGGGAGAGGGTAAAGTGCTAACATGAATATTGCCATCGAATTGGTGTACGCTCACAGTTAGCGTCAAAAGTAAGATCTCTTCAAATCGTTTAAGATCTTTACAAGACACCAACAAAGCCACGCATCGTATGAGGAAATCGTTGACAGGTTTCTTGTCTGGAGTGAAGCACTTTAGGCGGCAAAATATTGCTATCAAATGTGCTACGTCTATTCTGACCATAGTAGGAAAAGGACGATCAATTTTAGTTTTGTCTTGTAGAGCTGAGAAGCAGTCGCGGATATAATCTTTCAGAGAAACGGAGTTGAATGAAAGACAAGTTGCTGCAAAAAGAGCTCTAGAGTAGTCGGACACTGACTGTTTAGGAATGATGCCCACTTTGATCAACCATACATTTAAAAATACAGTATAGTATGGCGTGCTACGTGGAGGAAAGCATCTGCCCTACTGACACAGTCACGTACAACAAATTAATGACCATTTCGAAGAGGAAAATATTCGGCGATTTCACATTTTCATCCACTTCCAACGGAATAACAAGACTGGCTGTACTATCAATACACACTGAGACATCATTTTTAAACAGACGGGAGTACTCTTTAAAAAGAAAAACTTGTCTCGGCAAGATGTAGATCAGAATAAATGGCTCCAAACTAATCTTCTCAATTGTGCCTGCATAGAGAGCTCTATGCTTTAATTTCGGAAGGATAAGAACAGAATTCTTGCCGTCCTTGGGATGAACACCGATTTCCCAATCCTTACACTCTTGAGCTACTTTTCTCAAAATCTCGCTGGTGTAAAGGGTTGCTGGTCCCACGTCGCCTAAGTGAATATTTTGTACTGCGAGTTTTCTTCTTAAATTGGCCGCTGCTTCACGAAGAACTTGCTGTCCAAATACCTGCCGCTTTTCATTCCGCAGTTGTCGCTTCATAGTTTCATATCCTTTACCTCGTGTGTCTCTGATATGTACTTCCATCCAGACATCTGCACCATTAAGTGGTTCCTTATGAACAACACCCAAAAATGTGTTATCGCATTTTTGGCTCCCGCATTTGCCCCTGATTATTAAGAAAGCTGTCCCTGAATTAACGTGGCGGTTTTTGTACGAAAATACACACGGCATTCTATATTGTCTCCAAAATTCGTCATCGATGACATCAGTCCAGGTCCTAGGCTTTAGCGCCTGATATTCGCGGCCATCACCAAAAGTGCAGGCAGCTGGTTTAATTTTCTCCCAGCGCTCATTCCGTATGCAAACATTAAATGATTCTGCTGGGTTACAATCGAGATGGGAGATACTATGGAAAACACTATCCTCGACCAAATTTAAGTTTCTACTTTTTTCTCTACTATCTACTTGCGCATCTGTAATTAACAGTTCTTAAAATACTTCGTTACGCAATCCGTTATGATTATGCCTGAGTCGGGTGTAAACGTTAACAGCTTAACTTTTGTTTTTCAACTCTCTGCTGACATCTATGTAGAATCTGTCACTATATGTTGGCGTTTTCCCATTATTTAAACAGCTTTTGAATTTGCAAATAACTTCAATCAATTCCTCCTCTTTCGCCGCAGCTTGAGGCAGCATCTGCACAGAAAAATGTAGAATTTATAATATAAACTTGCATTTTATAATCTATAACCAGGGTACCTACTAACTGGGACATAGCTAGGAACTAATATAAAACCGGGAAAACGGGACATTATCCGTGAATACAAATCTAACCGGGAATCAAATTTGAAGTTTTCAAAAATGTGATATTTTCCATTTATCGTGATCAAACGACAAATAAATTACAAAGTTATAATAAATATTGTAAAAACAAGAATTCAGAAATTTCAACTTTTGAAAAATTGTATGAAAATCAAAAACCAGGGTGGCCACTATTTTTTTTTAAATACACTGGGTGCAGGCTATTGTTCATAATCCAATATATTTTTCAATTTTCACCAAAAAACCTTGAAGGTTGACCAACAAACACCGACAAACGATTCCGTCAAGAGTTTTGGGAAAATATTAAAAATTAGATCGCTAGCTAACATATCTTTGGTATTCGTGTGAATTTCGCACCCGAAACTTCAAATATTAATAACTTTTGCAATTTAAACCAAATAGAGCGCAAAAAATTGCAGTATTTTTTAAGTTTTGTTTGTTAACTTTAAATCTTTTGGAAATTACTTCGAAATTTTTTGTTCCACTTGGTGACTCTGCGTTAACTTCTTCATAGGCTATGTGTTCGTATTTCAAAGCAGGTCGAATTTTTAGACAAAACTAATGAGAGAAAGGAATATTTATTCAAATTTATCAATAATTATTTTGTCAAAAAATCCTTTATTTTTTGAAAGGGTAAAGTTCTCAACTTTACCATTAGCAACTAAACGTTTCCATTTCTTCCCGAGATCTGCATCTCATTCTTTCGGAAAGTTCTGATAAAAAATCTATCAAACATTTCCAGCGGAAATTCTGGTGATTCCATTTATAATTGATTTACAACCTATTTGCATTAACTTGAATTTTTCGGTGAAGACTTCGAAAAAAAAATCTATTTTAAATCCGTTAGTATTAAGGCTGATGGAACGGTGTCCAAAAAAATGGCGAAATCTGTGGAACAACCTATGATTTGATAATTAGAGATGAAGGTTTTAAAAAGACACATTGAAAAATTGTTTACACCATGGAAATGGTTTTGCGGTGGCAGGACTTGCGCTTAGTATCTGTTTTTCCGAAAAATAGAAAATATCTGCTGAAAAACCAAAATGGAAAAGTGCGGTAATTAGGTGATTTTGGAGAGGAAGCCGTCTGTCCGGGATAAAAGGTAAGCGCTCGATGGCAAGGTGACCAACTACTTCCAGGGGAAAAACACAATCGAGCGCTCGAAAAAAAACCTAAAAATCGCTAAAACTTAAGCATTAAAAACTCACTAAAAATCACGAAAAGTTACTAACTTTGCACTAGATTTGACTTTCAAGGGCGCGATATTTTAATTTATATTTTGTTCAGAAATAAAAAAGTAAATAGCAATAATAATAAAGCTTATAAAAAATGTATTAAATATTTAAATACTGATTTTATATATTACATTTTACCATTATTCAGTGTAGTAAAATCTACAATTTTATTGAAATTTTTATGTTTCAAAAGTTTTGGAAAAATATGAATAGGACAGGAATACGTGAAACGTGGAAACGAATTAAAACAATAAAATAAAATTTGCTTAGTTATAAAATCATCTGTTTTTACAGAACAATCAGGTCAGTAAAATATTCGGTACATTTTTATAATATTAAACTTGTTGTCATTTGTAATTTGTTGTAATTTGTAAAATGTCTGGCTAATATACAAAATTAATAATAAATGATCTAATCTTGAACGCCAAGTAATCCGAATACTTCATCAAGCTCATCATCAGTTTCTATCGTAATACTGACTGCATTATTTTGTTCAGTATTGGCAGTTTTACTCACAGAACTTGATTTGTACGCTTCCTTTGTTCCTATCATTCTTAAAACTCTTTTTGGTATCACGTAGTTGTGGCAACATTTATTATGTCAATTAATGAATTAGAGCCAAAAGAACCAAAATTTTGAAAAATCACTACTTTTTTCACTAAATACTGTAAAAAACACTAAATAGTGTTATTACACAATCCCCGAAGAAAAACACAGCGGGCCCTTGAAAAACACTAGATTCGTGTTAAAATCACTAAAATGGCCACCATGTTCGATAGCTCGATCGTTCTGCCAAAATGCACTGTCGGTAAAGGCCGCATCTGCATGCTGTTGCCACCTGCCTTGGCGGGAATTTTAATTTTCTTTAAAAAATGCAGGTTTCGATTTTTAAGTTTTTTGTTATTGACAAGTCCCAATGTTTGGCGAATACAATAACATCATTGTATAATTTTCATTCAATTAGGTAATTAATCCTTTCTTCAATTAATAAACGTGACCTCGGAAGAGGAAAAGTATGTAAGTGATGAAAGGATGTTGCTGTGAATTTGCTGTGGTTGAAAATTTACTAAAACTATTTATTTTGATACTTCAAGAGTTGATAATAATTTTGAAATTTTCCTTAAAATTATTTGTTGCATTATTTACAAATCTGATCTTGACGTAATTTATATTAATTGTATAAATTAATATTATATCATATAAAATTATAGACTTGTCATGATACATATTTTTTGCCTTGGACACGTTTCCATCAGCCTTGGTAGAAAACCGCAGATAAAAATAATTTTCCTTCTATCTTGATGTCAAATAATGACAAAAATTACTTAAGTTGGTTTTTTAAAGTTCAATTTAAAAAAAGTCGTAGACCAAAGTTTACACCTTTTTGTCTGCGACCCATAAAGTTAAAATATTTTAAAATGGAGATATTGAAGGCTGAATTTGAAAGCGCAAACTCGAAAATATTAACAATTTTGAATTATGATTAGAAAGTTGTTGCATGTAAGTGCAACAAAAGTAATGTAAACTTCAATTATTTTAATATTTTAAAATAACTTATAAACAAAATACAAGTAAGTCAATATTTCTGTTTGCAGGTGCATCATGTCCGCAGAAGGTATCGAAAATTTGAAGACTGATGCAGTTAGAAAGGATTTGTCATGCTCAACAAAAGTTAAATTTCGCACTTCAAGTATTAGATGGACCATCGAAGATTATGATGTCGTTAGTAAAACCGTAAAATTACTCAAATCGCCTTTATTTCCTGTAGACGAGGAAGAAACGCCAAGATGGTATATTGAATTTGAACCTCCAGAACTAACACAACACAATGAAAACCCCTTTAAAATCAAATTAAAGGGGAAGTTTTCGAACAAAATTTACATACTTGTTGCGTTATCTATTGAAAATGATTCTGGAAAGGTCTTTCAAATTGATAATTATAGATGTTTAATAAACCCAGGTACTACCATTTTTTGGAATAAGAAGAATGTAAAAAGTCTTCATAAAGCATTAGATTGGAATGAAGAATCAGACAAGAATTTAATAATAATTTGTGAAGTTCGAAATTATGATTCGACTGAACACGTCTATAAGAAATCGTCTCCTCAATTTTACGAGTCCACTGATTTGATTCAAGACATGTCCACATTTTTCGCTGATAACGAAACCTTGCAGGATGTTTCCATTTTTGTAGAGGATAGAAAATTGGGGGCACATAAAGCTATTCTTGCAGCGCGAAGTAAAGTTTTTGAAGCGATGTTTTCACACGAAATGAATGAAAAACTCAATTCCTCTTTCGAGATTAAAGATTTAAGACCAAAAACGGTTGAAACGATGCTGCGCTTTATATATACTGATAAAGTTGATAATATGGATTTGAAGGAATCGGCTCCGGAACTTTTTGCTGCTGCGGAAAAATACGATCTGAAAAGGCTGAAGGAAATCTGCATCACTTACATGCAAAAAAATGTTGAGATTAACAATGTTTCGAAAATGTTGGAAGTCGCGGATATATATTCGATTTTGGATTTGAAGAAAAGAGCTCTACAGTTTGTTGCTTCACATGGTCAAAATGTAAAGAACCTGGACGAATTTAAGATTTTAATTGCGGAACGACCGCATTTAATGATAGAGTTTTTGGATATTCTAGATAATTCAGATAATCAAGAAAATCCAGATCATGTTCTCGGGGAAACGTTGGAATTTCACATTGACTCTGAATAATTTGAAACTTTGATTCTGACCTTCGATTCTTTTCTGTATATTTAGGATTACTTCTGTATTTGATCTTCATATGATATTTGTTTACAAAATATAAGAATTTTAATAAAAATTGGCTTTTTTATTAGACGGGTGACCGCTAAACCGTGAAAACTGGGAAATGATAGTTTTATGTTTTTCGTGTTCGATGTAAAATCATTAAAGGTAAAGTGATAAAGAACGTTTACGATTGCAAATAAATAGAAAGCTTACTTGAAACTTCAACTTTTTTGTTGCAAATTGATAATTACGAAATGAAAATTCAAATGTTTTGTTGAAAACCCATCTTTTTGGCAGGGGCGATCAACCCAATGGGAAGTAGACGGCCGCGTTGTATTGTTGTGCAAAATTATGAAAATATGATTCAAAGGACATTACAAAATTTTACTTTTTCGTCTTTTGTCTCATATTCTTCAAATTTTGCATTAAGTCTTTCATTTTCCTTGAATTATAATAAAATAATAAATTTATCAAACAAATACGATTTAGTTCCAAGACCAATTGTACGCGGCGTTAGCTCTGGGTATCCATTGCCGCTTACTTCCCATTGCGTTGATCGCCCCTGCTTATTGGCTTGAAAATTTAACAATTTCATTACATTTTTTCTTTATTAACAAAAAAATTAAACTATTCGGTTAAAATACTTGCCTTGTTTTTTTGAATTTAATTGTTTCTGATTTAAAATTGAAACCTTTTTTAGTTGGAAAATAGACTGTTACAGTTTTTGTTGAGAACTCACTGTTTTTGGTATAAAATTTAAATAACTGGTTGAAATTGAAACTATATTAATAAAAATTCATTTTTTGAATTGAGGATTCACGACGCTAATTGAAACTTTAACTGTTTTACTGAAATTCGTTTTTTTTGTTGAAAATTAATTTTCTAACTGAAAACCTAACTTCCATTTTTTGTTGATAGTTTATCTTTTTACTTGAAAATTTAACTATTGTGTTAAACAATAATTTTTTTTTGATAGAAGATTAATTTTTTTTGACGGAAAATTCAACCATTCCATTTTTGTTTGAATATTGATATTTTAAAGTAGAAAATTCAACTTTTTGGTTGAAAATTCATGTATTTTGTTCAAAACTCGTCTTTTTTTGTTAGGAAATGAATCTTCTTGGTAGAAAATTCATCTCTTTGTTTGAAAACTCAATTATTTGGTACCTATTTTCAAGAAAATAGGTGCAATTTTAAGCAAGTAGTTAAATTTTGAAACCAGAAGAAAAATTTTTTAAGCAAGAAGATTAACTTGCTGCAAAAAAGAGCCAATCAAATCGCTGACGTCATGGAATTTAATAGTCATTTTACCAATTAGAAATTAATTCGCATAGCTCCGCCGTTTAGATTTAAGCCGCAATATGACTCATTCGTTGATTGGCATATCTCAACAACTTTGGTCTAAAGTCCAAATTGTGACCGGATGTTTACAATATGATTTCCTATCAAAAGCTGTTCTAAGGCACGTTCTGGTACTAAAAATAGCTCAATGAGTCATCCTTAGGAATGCTAAGAATCTAACCTATTTTTTATTGCGTAGTAGCTTATAATTATTTCCCTGATATCGAATTAAATCCATCATTCTAATTATTTCTATTAGTTCAGGACAGAGAGAGAGAGAGTATTAAATAACGATTATTTCTTCTAAATTGTTCTTAATCTTTATTTTTAACTAATAGTTATTAGTTCAACTTTAAATTCTTATTTGCATGTGAACTAACATCGATCATTCGATATATCGAATCGATACCTCGCTAGTCGATACTAGGTTCCGAGATACACTTCGTGCAACTATACTTTGAGGGCTCTAAGACCCCAAAATCTATATCGTTACACTCCGCTTCTGATTGGTGCTAATTAAATCCCTAGTTATAAGACAATTTTAATTTACTTTTAATACTTTAAAAATTTTAAAAACTGGCAATTTTGTTCAAAAAATAAATTAAATTTTCCTCTACACACTTTTTTATTTCGGACTACAGACTTTTAAATCAGGCCTACACAAATTGCTTCGGACTACTCAACATTTAATTAAATGTTTAAATTTAATTCTTAATAGCATATTTTTCATATTTAAAATTTTCCCGTCCTAATATTTAAAACTTTGGAAACCTTGCGACGTTTTACATGTTTCATGAAAATTTATAACCCTATAAAAATAATACATTACATACTTTGACATACGACAGTGATACCAATGTAGGCACTTTGAGCTACTGCGCTTGCGTTCTGGTCGAGCGTTAGTTGACCGCAGTTGGCGCGAAAATCAAAATGGGTATTAAAAACAATTATTATAATTGAAATCAATAATTATCATAAAATATACAAGAATATAGATATAAATTGTGTTAATTAAAAGTTTTTCGTGAAATGTAAGTTAGTTTTTGGAATTCAATGAAAATAAGGTTTTCCTTAGAAAATATAAATGTTATAAATTTTTGTTCTTGAGTAAAAACAAAATTAATACAATTTATATCTATTCTTGTGTTTTTTTATAATAATTATTTATTTTTATAAGAAAAATTGTATTTAATACCCCTTTTGAATTCCGCGCCAACTTCAACCAACCAGCGTCTGACCCCAACCCAAGCGCAGTAGTTCAAGGCGCCCACATTGGCATCCCTGCGGGAGTCCCCTCCTATTCCTATGTCCTTGGAAATACCTGAGTTACAGAAATTAAGAAGTGATAGGTTGGCCACATTGCTTTAGTTTCACCACATTTCCCAATATTGCCACCGCAGGTATAGCGCCATTCAGCCATTAAAATAGCAAAGCAAAGACGTGGCAAACGCAGTTGCAAAAAAATAAATTTAAATAACAATTTCCTTTATCATTGTCGAATTAGACTGTTCCAAATATTAATAAAACAATTCAGTGGTAAGTTTTTAATTTTAGTTGAAATCGGTTTAATCTGTTAAGCATGAGAGACTTTACTTAAATTACGTAACAGTCCCATGTTGAGGGGAGGGAAGTCCTTTGTTTATATCCACAATTTTTGGAATTTCGCAAATAAAGCAGCTCACAGTAAATGTACAGAAAGTACGGAAAATCTTACAAAAGTCAGGGAATTTTTATAACTTCATAAAAAAGTCAAGGACTGTGAAGAATAAATTTGAAAATTTTCAGTTTTAATTTGAAATTCTTTCATTCCGCTTGTAAAATATTCTTTATTTAAAATTTTACGAGCTTAAGATTCTGGTAATTGAATAGTAATGGCCTGAGCAAATGAAAAATTGTTCTGAGAAAAATTAGGAAATTTTCAAAATGATGTGTTGCGGTAACCTTGATATAACGTTCTTGTTAGTAATTGATTTTCCTTGTATTTCATTTTCTATTTATTTTTTTTTTCATTGGCAGCCTTCTGGAGATTATCTTTTTATTTATTAATTTTATTGTATAGTTGAAAATTCATCTTTGTCATGTCGAACACTCAATTATTTCGTGGAAAATGTACTTTTTGTTTCAAATTCATATTTTGGTATACAGAAGCCAACTGAATTCTTTGTTGGTTGAAAATGCATATATTTTTTTGGAAATTTGTCTTTTTGATTTAAAAATTAATCTGTTTGAGTAAAAATGTTATCTTGTTAGATAAAAATGTAACTATCTTGTTAAAAGGTCATCCTTTTTGGTTGGCAATTCAACTTTTTTTTATTTTTTTTTTTGAAAATTCGTTTCTTTTTTGTGTTGAAAATTCACGTGTTTTGTTAAAAATTCGTCTTTTTGTTTTGAAAATTCAAGTATTTTCGTGGAAAGATTACTTCTTATTTAAAATTCATATTTTGGTGTTTAAACGTCAACTGAAATCT
>CAKNWT010332791.1:608-14508 GCA_932066315.1 Andricus coriarius
AGGGAATTTTCCAATAAAAGGTTCAAGATTTTGATACAAAGACATATGTCTTTTGAAATTTTCAACCAAAAGAGACTTGTTTCCTAACATCCTTCAAGTTGAATGGTATTATTTCTCAAATTTTAAACAATCTTTCAAACAGAAAAAATTGGTTCCCAAAATCTTCCCCACTTGTTTCCGAAATTTTGAAATGTATTAAAAATTTATTTTAAAAGTTATTTTTTCAAATCAAAAACCATTAAAAATGTTTTCAGGAATGTTAAGAAAATTTTTGTATGTTCTTGAATTTGTTCAAAATTCTTGCGAAGCTTCGAAATATTTTTTTTTATTTTTAAATTTTAAATGATTTCAAAATCATTATACAGCTTTTAGATCCACTAAATATCCTTCACAATGTTTTCTATTCAATTATACAAAATTGGAAAATTGACTTAGATTCCTCCAGTTTCCTTTTTGAAAATTTTGGAAATATTTTTAAATCTTCTATAATATTTCTGAATATTCTGGTAAGATCCGTTAAATATTTAACGTTTCATTTCGGAACCTTTAAAAATCTGCATTTAAAGTTTCAATTTCTGCACTTTGGAAGATCCGCAATAGAAAAATCTTGAATTCCAAGAATGTATAAATAAAAAATCCTAAATTTTATTTGCATAATTTTGGTATGTAAATGTTAAAAATTCCTCACTTTTAGAGATTTTAAATTTAATTTTTTTCAATTTTGAACAGATACAGACAAAAAGTTTTGGATTTTAAATATTCGTATATAAAAATTCTCATGCTTAGATGATTTTGGCGATGAAAAGTCGAGTTTTTAACCCTTATTCTTCAACGATTTTAACAATTTGCAATCTAAATTTCTTCAATTTTGAGTAGGTATAATTGAAGACTCTTTAATATTCAAAGCGCGTAGTAACAATTCTTCAATTGTTAACAGTATAACTGACCACATGGATCTTTTTTTCAAATTCTTATAATTTTTTATATGAGCAGCATATGTACCTGTATAGAAGAAAAAAGCTTTGCAGGGACTTCAAGTAACATGAAACAATGACTGCAAATATAATGAGATACTATTTCAGTGTTTTATCATGCAGTAACTGCAGTTGAAATTCGTTAATATTTCAGACATATTCGAAACTCTGCACTTATTTGAAATCATCTCAACGTTAGATAAAAATGATTATAATTCATAGTAAAGGATTTTCATGTTGACGCATCAATTCCAAGCGGAAAGGTATATTTATAGGAATCCAAACTGACGTATTCTAATAGACTTTCAAATTGGGCATTAGAAAAAAAATCTAGGGACTAAAGTACGCGAAAAGCGCACGAAAATACAGAACCTTCAATTTTGACAAAGTAAATGGATGAAATTGAAGAGCATTTTATATTTTAATTTTTCAATTTCGTGAGACAAAAATTTGTTTCCTTTTTTTGTTCTGTCTTTTTAGTTAATTTATTCAAATGTTCTGTTATATATTATATTTATAATAAATATCAAAATTCACTTATTTCCATTCCTTCTTACAGAATTAATAAGCTCCGTAGACGTAGAGCCAGAACAGACGACTTTAGCGCAATTAATTCCTGAATACCGGGAAAGCAGTTCGCTGCCTCCTATCCAAATATTTAGATTTCGCCAAATGGGAATGAATCCTGCATTCATACACGCAGGTAGTCACATTCTGCATTTTCCATCCCGTGCCGCTTTCTTCGCAAGGGGTCAGATCATCTTTGCATGGAAGGGAGATTACAGGAACTTTGCTGGTGACCTGAGGGGAGAATATCTTGAACCGCTATGGAAATTATTTGTAGGGGATCCAAATGAAAAACGTTGGGTATTTGACACACGTCGTAACCGGTGGGCAGCCCTGGATGAAATTGAATTTAAGAAATTGGGTTGTGGCTATTATTGGCCACTTGTTCAATTGCAACAAAACATTGCTCGTGAATACACGCGATCAACGAATAATCCAGGTGTAGACGTACGAGCAAACCTTCACGCATACTCAAGAGCAAACGAAGCAATAGAGATGTTACAAGGCCCTGAAGCGCAAAAAATATATAGAGAAGAATCAGACTATGCTGCTAGCGCGAGATTTATCAGTACAAGATACGTAGCGATATATAATTCTGTATTCGACGTATCTCTGAATCACTTTCACTAGCACTTTGGGGATACGTTACAGTGATAGACATAGTTAATAGTTTGAAATTTTTATAGCTTTAATCCTGAATTAAAATGCAATATTCTGTATTCTGTTAATCTTAAGTGCGCTGCACTATACACAGGTTTTACTGCGATTTTCCTCGTGTACTACCAAAATAATGTAGGTGAATACTAGTGCAGATATTGTGGAAGACGGGCGCAGCCGCTAGGGTGTAGAATTAGTTCTCATTTCCTGGGGGGGGGGGGGTCAATTGTGGGTTCGGTGAAAACATGGGCATATTGCGTAAGGTTTACCTTCCTTGTGAAAAATAAGAATCATCCCAAAAGAAAAGAAAATAATTGTCGAATTTTGATAAATCAACACAAAACATGTATCATGTTCGCCTCCTTTTGAGTGAAATATCGGCGAAAACTGAGAGAGGATTTTTATTGTTGACTTGTTGGCGGTGAATTTTAAATCTTGAATGACCCACTAATCAACATACACTTGCAGACATTTCACTCAAAGCAAGGCGAACCTCACAATTACTTCATGTTACCCATGGAGTCAGAAAGGTCAGAAAATTTTGTCCAAACTAAACACGTGCTGTTTTTAAATTTTGAATTATTAAGATAATATTACACCATCTGTAAAATTTATCGGATTATAAAAGACTTATGAAAATGTATTATATTGTTAAAAATAAAAATAGTATATAAATCTTATTCGCAAATGAGTACACAAATTATTTATTATAATACACAGGCCTGTCTATGCTTCTCCATTATATTTGTTTAATCAAGCTATTTTTATTCGATTTAACGTAGAATTACTCTATTCTATTTCAGCTCTCTCAGTAGATTCATCTGTATATTTAAAAAATCTTTTCGGTTATGTTTCCATTCTTTGGCTGTACAATTGAAAAGTACTACCAGTGAGTAGCATAAACTTCTTTGATATACAAATTGAGGGCTCGCTCAATCATATTCGATAATAAAATGAATCTCGTTCAGTCTTAATCCATTATCATGCCGCAAGATACCTTTGACATTTCTACTTCTTTTCAAAATGATTTCACATTATTTTTAACTGAATTTTCATTTTGCCTAAATCGGTTCTCATTCTGAATAATTTAACTTTAGCGCCAAAACGTCATTTTATGTAAGTTTATATCATTATAAATAAAGTTTCCAATACCTATCAATTCATTCTAATTTCGAATTATTCCCATCAAGGGGGGAGGGAATGAATTTTTGTCACAGAAGTCGGATCCTTTTAATTTGCATCAGATTGAATTTTTATTTGTTGGAAGTCGATTTCTTTCGGATTTCAGCGAAACAATTTTCATACATAAAAGCCGCATTCGGGACTGAACATCATTTGAAAGACGACGGATTCACTTATATTGAAAACGTTTGGAGTTTGCCTAAAATTTAGATTCATTCCGATTGAGTCCAAATGAAGTATTTTCTCCAACAAAGAATTCAGTTGGAATTATATGGATGCAAATGGGAGATTTAAAAGTATTTGAGAGGTCCTTTTTCAAAATTGAAGCACATTAAATTCTAAAAGGGTCTGTCCAGGCCGCTTAAAAAATCTTTAATTTATTATTTATTTTGAAAATGACACAAAAAAAAGTTTTTAAATATTTTTACCTACTTTGCTCTATTTATTAAGATTTTCTCAATAAAATCTATAATGATCATATATAGTCTACCAATGAAAATAAGAATTATGAAATAAATTCCTCAATTCCGAACGATATTCATTTTGAGTACAAATTTCACCAATTCGCAGAAAAGTCGTCTCTTTGGGTTTAAAATTCAACTATTTTTATAGGGTATGTTTTCTCATTTCGATTTAAGTAACGAAATGTATAATTTCTACCTAAAGAGATGAATTTCAAAAGTATTTGAAGCTGACTGAGAAAGTTAGTTTACTGAAGGCGATTTTGAAACATTTTTGACTTAATTAACTAATCATTCCTCCTTTAAAATTATAAAATTATAGTTACTTACACACCTAACATAATTTATATTGGTTAATTCACACCCCGCTTCTAAGCTTGACGAAAATATTTGTATGATTTTCAATGGACCTTATTCAACAGTAGGGGAGAGTGGGGCACCTCTTACTCCTTGAAAATTCTATTCAGCGTATGAGGATCTGAATTTGCCTTTACCAGATATCTTCTTTACCGAAAGGTACCAAATGCGCGAAAATTCAAAACAGGCATTGAGCAATAATATTTGAAATCCTATTTATTGAGTTATTGTTCAACCCATGTAATTAGGTTCAACCTAATAAATAAAGAGAATTGCTTGAAGTGTGTTTGTTATGGGAAACTATAATTAGGAATGGAAAAAACTTCATACAAATAAGTTTTAGTCTTTTTAGGTTATAACCTCAAAGTTTACATGCTGGTCTCTTTCAAAGGAATAAAACATGAAATCGATCCATTAAGTAAAGAAAATTTATTCATTATTTATAACATTTATTACGACAATTTTTATATTTGTAGGTTATAATCGCGAATTTCACATGACAGCCTATTTCAAAGTAATTAGACGTGAACTTGGTACTTGCCGTATTATTATTAAATAAAACTTCAAATCACGTTTCGATGTTCATCATCTGTATAACTTTATTATTAACAACCTCGAATTTTAATAGGCAGGACATAAATATATTTCGGAGGTTTTCTACATTATCGATCATATTACCGACCCGTTAACAAGCACTGTTACCATATCTCCACAAAATTTTGCAGACAGTATGCCCCGCATGTTATGTTGCAAGATTTTATTAATTTTAATACATTTAGAACGCTTATAAAAACAATTTATGATACCAGAAGTGTAAAGAAATAATTCACCTATTAGAATCTAGTATTTTCATGCTGTAAGTATTTCGAAATATGCTGTAAGTGCTTAATTTCTGCCAAAGACTTCTCCATCTGTTTCCGTCAAAACTGTTTTTTTCATAATAACTCTTCTGACACGTATTTTAAAGAAAAATTTCATCACCTCACTATTTTTCTAAACACAGAAAGTCATTTTATGCAAAAAACTAATATGGAAATCAACAAACGTGGGCGTTTTTTGTAATAGACACCATGCCCCACAGGGACACCATACCCCACTCTCCCCTAAGTAAATTTATTCCATAATGTATGCATTACATTTTCATTACTTTTTCATTCAACATTATTCGAATTTAATGTTATTTACACTTTGAACTTGAACAACCTGAAAAGATGCAAGTTTATAATTTTTCAAGAACTGTTTTAATTTTTCATAAACTACTTTTCAATTTTAGGAAATAGGTACCCCTCAACGGTCACACACAAAAGACACCTTCAGATATTTTTGGCTGGAGAAAATCATAATTGATGTTGAAACCATACAAAATGGAAAAAAATATCTTCAAAGCCTCAGTGGTGATTTAAATATTCAAGGAAAATACTTGATAAAAAACGTAGACTATCGGAAGAAATCGGAAAACCTGTGCGGTGAGAGACAACCAGTGTGACCTTTAAGGGTTAAGAAATAAATCAAAAAGTATTCAAAAAGTAAATAGCTGTATTCCTGTAATTGAAAAAGGAACCGTAGATAGTCCACCTTTCTAGGAAGAGTTTGAAACTTATTCATTGAACATAATTGATATACATCCAGTCTCTAATAACATAATCTAATTAACTTTATATGGAAAATTCTCATTTTTGTCGACATAAACTTACACAGTAGGTGCGATATAAAATTGTTTGTCTTCTTTCACGTTCAAGACGCGTGAAGGACAACTAACAGAGATTAAATTTCAAACGAGTCTTATCAAAGTTTATTTAAGGTTAAATTAATATTTTGCAAGAACACATTATTTCTTAGCATTTATTTCATCTCTCGAATGAGATTTTTCTTCAGCTACCTCTTATAGGGACTTCAAAGGCCACTTTTCTACGAACCAAGTCAAAAACATTTTGTGGTTTTATTATAACATTCCTAACCAAAACAACTTCTCTCATACTTCAAAACATCCGAAACATCCAATTGGGTCCCGAATTATAACAATATATATACAGGATCCCCGAAAAACAACTCCTAGTAGTTTTAACGAACCGATTTCCATTTCAACTGATGAATATGTTAGAAAACTGATTTGAGCAGAGAGAGTAGAACCCTTTCAAATTTATTTAAGATGAAATATTAAAATACTTGCAATTTTATTACTTTAATTTACCACTAAGTGAGATTCATCTGATTTGAATTAGTTTTCTTCTAAGGACTTCAAACTTATAGAGACTATTTTTGAATCAGGATTGTGAGCTTGTGAAACTAATCATTTATTTTCCTTACTAAGAAATTCTTCTTTTTGGTTTAAAAATTCAACTACATATTCATCTGAGAATGTATCTGTTTCCATTAAAAACTCATTTTTTGTTTGAAATTCATTCAATCAGTTGAAAATAATTGTATATTGTTGAAAGTAAGTCTTCCGGTAGAAAATCGTGCCGTTTACTGTGTGGTGGCGTTAAAAAGACAGTAAAGAATATCGAGTCTCTGAAAAATAGTTATAAACTAATTAAAAAATCGGAGAGCGTTATCAAATGAAGCCATTGTACAAGTATGTGCAATAATTGAAACCTTGGCACAAATAATGCTGGATCAATAAAGAATTGTGTTTTTCGATTACTTCTTCAATCTGTTAACATAATATGATGACATGATTTTTCAGATGAAGAGATTTTTGCTACAACATCGATGTATACAAAAAATATAACCGGAAATATATAAAAACAACTATATTCTTACATAAAAGTGTTTTTGTTAATCTGCGCAAAACAGACAATACAGTTTTTATTTGAAAATATTTAAACGAGTCTCCATCAGAGAACTTTAGGAAACGTTCCTAACCCACGACAATATTCAGAAATCCAAAAATTCACGCCAATTGCTTTTAAAGAAACAGTTCCGAAAATTCTCCATGCAAAGAATAAGTTCATAAGTTGCTAGATGTGAAACAGCACAAATATATTTAAATATTAAAAATAGTCACATTCAAATAACTACAAGCTATGTTTATAGCATCATTATAATATTCAGAAAATCAAAAATCAGCAACTAGTGTTTCTTACGACACATTTCTAAAAATCTTTCATATAAAACAACCAAATATTTTTAATCTACAAATAGTCATACAAATTGAATTTAGAAAAGTCTAATATTTTTACTAAACTCCATAATAATATCAAGCAACTCGCGAGTCACACACCATGAAATAAACATCACATTTTTAAATTATATATAGTAACAAAACTAACCTTCTGAAAACTCCAAGTTATTTTCCCAACACCATAATTATTATTATACCATTAATCCGTATCCTTTTCGTGGTGAGCGTGAATCACTTGGTTCTATTATCTGTCTAGCAATCAACCGAGGCAAAGAGCTTCATAAAGTCATTCATTCCACTGCCACTTTTCACCATGCATTTTTTATAAACAATTTGTCGTAAAAATTTTTTGTCAGGGCCTGTTTCCGTACGGATGGTCTGGATTCAGTATCAATATTATTGATAGCCGTGCCCGAAGCCGGTCGCGATTTAGCAACAGGCGAAGAATCACAAGCCTCTCAAAAATGATAATTATTATTTATTCCATTACATGAATCCACCGTGAAAACATGCGCGATAATTGAAAGCTTGAAAGAAATGACGTTGGACAAATAAAATTCAGTTTTTCTGGAAACCTTCCTAAAAATATGAGCGCATGTTGAAATAATTCTTTAAATGTTGCTGTTTGCTCTAAATATAAAGGTATACAAGGAAATAGAATAAAGCGTCCATCCGAAACTTTAGTCTTAAATTAACGTGATTAAGTTTTGTTGGCTTTAATTCATACGGTCGAAGGAGATATACTCTGTTCCACGAGAGAACGAATTTCTGAAACGACGAAATTGCGTTCTGTGCGCGCAGCTTGTCAAAGAAGGGGAATCGTAGGCGTGAGTATTTGTCTAGAAAGTCCCTTAATATTTATGGCCTATTGTAAATGTCACGTTCGGTCCGCTCATCTGGCCCTCAGTGAAGCTAAAAAAAGTTTAGGAAAACACTTGGGTCAGTCTATTTGAAAAAACTTGTGTCGTCTTTCAACAGCGATTGGCTGTCGACCAAACGAAAACAAATTTGTCGACGCCTTCTTTCATAAAAACTTGCGCGACCAAATTCGTTCTCTCGTGGAACAGAGTATAGTAATTAGTAGCCAATCATATACCACGCGAAAAATTTTGCCGGCGTATAAAGAGCTGACTAGTATATATACGGAAACCTCTTCTAGAAAACTCCTTTTCTCCGCGTGCTTCAGCATTATATTCTATCATCGACTGTTATAAGAAATGAAGATCACCGCTGGTACTCTATTCTTCGCTGCTGCTGTTTTCCTCAATTCTATTGGTAAATATATAATAATGTCATATCCATAATTTGGAATATAGTAGAAAATAAACATAAATATTCTTTATATTTGTCTCACTACATTTTTTAATTAAAATATTAAATGAATGATAATACAAATGTTTGTTATACACTGTTAGAAATGTTTCCAATTTTAGTATACGCGGGCATATTAAATTTCCTATATGTTTACTAAATTCATTACACTTTGTAATTTCAGTATACCTACGTATACTAAATCTCTGTTATGAAGTTATATGTATACTTAATTTATTACGTGTACAGTAAGTTTCTTTCACGTATATGAATTTCATAGTTTCTGTATACTAAAATTCATATACGTGTTTACTATATTGAACTGCGCAAGCGCGTTTTGATTTACGTGAGTCGCGCAACGTGGCCGGTGGCATTTGTTTGAGTTTGTTGTAATGCTAAAAGGTTCGGCTTCTTTCTGCGAGGATTCTTGCTTCCATTACACGTATACTAAATCTAGTACATATTTTTCTAACAGTGTATGATAGTGTCTATCTTTTTCTTCAAAATTTGTAGAGGTTAACAAACAAGTTAATCTTGAACCAACTGGAAGAATTTTCAAAGAAATTATTATGATTATTTAACTATTCGACAAAAAATACTTGAAAAAAAAACCGTAGATAACTGTATCCCTGCAATAAAAAAACCGTAGATAGTCCATCTTTCTAGGAAGACTTTAGAGTTTATTCATTACACATAATTGAGAAATAGCCAGTCTCTTCAAAAAGAATCTGAGTCACATGATATGAAAAATTATCATTTTGGTCGACTAACAATTTACAGATTAGGTACGATATGAAATTGTTTGTATTCTTTCACGTTCAAGACGCGTGAAGGACAACGAACACAGATTGAATTTCAAACTAGTCTTATCAAAGTGTATTTAAGTTTTAATGAATATCTTGCAATTACAAATTATTTTATAAAATTTATTTCATATCTCTAATAAGATATTTATTTAGCTAATTTTCATAGGTTCTTCAAAGTTCACTTTTCTGCCAACCAAGTTTGAAAAATCCTTGAATTATCTTTGTCGCCCTCCATGTTAAAGTTATTTTAAGTACTTTTTTCATCTTGTAGGGCCAAATGACTTCATCTGGCTTGTTTAAAAATCTCCCTGAGAGAATTTGTAAAAGGAATGATAATTTTAAGTTGGTTCCGGGAATTTTCCACATGAATTATAATTCTCAATTATGCCTGATTTCAAGAATGAACTATGATGAAATTTAATTCTGTCTTGGAAAAGTGAATATTCTAAATAGATTACAATTTTGATTAAGAACAGGAATTTCGACAAGGATTATGATTCTTGATAGTTTGTCTAGAAATATTTTGACAAACTCAAAATTATAAAAACATTAATCACAGAGGCAATAAAATTACCATCTTAATGTACATATTTGATTGTGTAATCGCTTATTCCTGTAAAGAGAATAGTTAAACTGCACATAGGTGAGGTTCCAGAAATGTAATCAACTTTGTTTTTCAAATTATTACTTTACATATATTTTAAAGAGCACAATACAAACTATTTACAGGACTGTAAGAAAATGATAAATATGAGTAGACTTGAATTTGTGAAAAGAATTGAAAAGCCGAGGTGAAAGTACATCTGTCAAAGTACAGAAGTGGTTGGATTTACCAATTAGACCTCAATATTAGTTAGTGGGGTCGATAGGCGACATCCTCTGCTAAGGGCAAGCGAAATTGCACCCGCGGGGCTTTTCTTGTAATAAACTTTTCATAGAAGTCCAACTTTGAATTTTGATGGACACATCGTGAAGGGCTTAAGGTAATAGGCATCGTCTGAAAATTCTTTCGAAGATGAGGGATAAAAATACTTAAACCTAAAAAGATGTTATAGCTTACATAAAATACGACAGTAAAAGTGAAATTTCCACCAAGAAACCTGAATTCTGTAATAATACTATTCAACATTTGACAAACGCCAAAAAACAGCCCTTCTTTTCATCGGTAGAAACTTCTTTCCACGATCTACCAAGAAAATGCAAAATAAGTTTTCAAGCCCCAAAAAGACCAGTAAACTTCTTTCTCAATACCCGCAGGAGTCACCCAAGCATGATCTTGAATTTTTAAATCCCCAAAAAGCAACCCCCACATCAATCGCTATCTAAACTAAAATCGCTAATTTAATCGCAACAATTCCAAGTGGGAAGATATATTTGTAAGATGTTAAACTGACGAATTCTGATGAAATGTCAAACCGGGTAACCATCCTAGTAGATATTATATTTATAATAAATATCAATATTTACCTACTTCTGTTTTTTCTTACAGAACTAGTAAGTTCCGTAGAGCCAGAACAGACGACTCTGGAGCACTTATTTCCTGGATACCAGCAACACGGTTACCTGCCTCCTATATATATATTTACAAATTCTGCAACTACAATGACTCCTGCATTCATACAAATAGGTAATCGCATTCTTCAACGTCCACATCATGCATCTTTCTTAGCAAGGGGTTTTATCATCTTTGCGTGGCAGGGAAATCACAGGAACTTTGCTAATGACCGGAGGGGAGATTATGTTCAACCACTATGGCAATTGTTTCAACCGCTAGGATATGAACAACGTTGTGTATTTAACACACTTCAAAATCGTTGGGTAACTCTAAATGAAATCGAATTTAAGAAATTGGGTTTTGGCTATTGTATGACACTTGTTAAAACGCAATATGATACTGCTGCTAGACACACGCTAATAGATACAAACGTGCAAGCACATGTTCATGCATATTTTAAAGCAAACCACGAAGTAGATTTGTTACAAGCCACTGAAGCCCAAAAAGTAGATAGAGGTCAAACATCCATTGATGGGAGCATTGCATTTATAAGAAGAAGCTACGAAGATGCATATGATACTGCATTCTATGATTTTACAGATCAATATGGATAGCACTTTGGTTATACGTTACAGTTATAGATATAGTTGATAGCCTACATATTAACCACATCCAGGCATCACATATTCTTAATTACTTTCAGCAACGACTTTATGATATGTAATAAATATATTTAAAAGGACATGAATGCTCAGGTGATATTACATACGATGCCTTAATAATTATACCAAATCCATCAATTCTTGAAAAAGTGAAAAAATTATGGCTCCATATGCAATCTTCTTTATTCTATCATCATATTATTCAATCCTTTGCGAACTTCCCCTCCGATTTTATACATTTGATAGAACACTGTCTCAATAATACTAACTTCTCTTTCAATAACCAATTCTACGAACAAACCTCAAGAGCAGCAGTGTGTTCTCCAATCTCATCTGTAATAGCCAACATCTTTATGGAACATTTCGAAACTAAAATCTTCAACCAATCCAAGCTTAAATCGGAATTTCGGTGCCGTTACGTTGACGCCACTTTTGTCATCTGGAGACATACACTACATGAACTTCACAACTTTTTCGATTTCATCAGTCAATTAGACCCTAATATACAGTTCACGATGGAAATTAAACAAAACGGAAAATTGCCTTTCTTAGAGGTACTAGTTTACAAAAGATCTGATAACACATTAGGACATGAAGTTTACAAAAAAGCCACACATACAAACAGAAATCTACATGTCTCCTCCCACCGCCACCCATCTCGAAAGCAATCGGTCATCAGCTCCCTTGTATACAGAACCTTTAAGAGAAAAAAACATCCGTTTAATTGTATACAATAGTTCCCGGGACAAAAATGATTCAAAATATGCTTTGTTTTGATGCGTGCACATTGGAATGTCCCCTTAACAACATACCTTCAGATTTTATCACTATTATTAATTGCTAATTAAAATTGGTCTAATTTAGATAACTGTTATTCTAGGGACATCAAAATGAAACACTATTTTCAAATTATGATTCGAAGTTTGTGAAATTAAATCGTTGAAATTACTTTCAATATTTTATTATTTAGTTCTGAAATATTAGAATTTCAAACAAAAAGATTTTGAACTTTCATTATGAAAAGTACTTAGCTTTTCTTTCACAGTTCACAAAAAATACAGATAAATTTTACAAAATTTAAAAATAATCAGAAGAAAACAATGCAAAAATATAAGGGTACATACCAATTATTGTAGAAAATAAACTTAGTCAATTTAAAAAGTCAGATTTTGAATAAAAAACAAAAATGCCGTATGGAATTTTTGGAGAAAGGTTTAAGACGAATGACAGAAACCGACTGGCAAAATACATCTCTTAGGAAGCGATGAAAATTTTTATTATATGTTAACAAAAGATAGTAGATAAGACAGAGAACCACGTGAGTCCAGATTATTATTGAAGGATCTACTGAAAACTAACTGGAAAAATACAGATTTTAGGAAAATTTTTGAAATATAACTTTTGAAATTTACATCATATGTTAACATGATTATAGATAAGACAGAGAGCCAACGTAAGTCAATATTGGTAAGGAAGGATCTGGTTAATGGTTTATATGCATTTGGAAAAATATTTGGTTCATATCTTGAATTTACTGAATTAAGTTCTTCATTGATAAAGAAATTTTCTATAACTTTTCTACGAGCAGTGTTTTTTCACAAAAAGGAATATTAAAATGGTCAATATCGAATGTCTGTCCAGAATCCATGTAATGCTGTGTGAGCGCAGTGTGATTAAGTGCATTTAAATTTCTGATAGAATATGCATGTTCCCGATTACGTGTTTCTATTGTTCTACCCGTTTCACCTACATAAACAGAGTCACAATCCTTGCAGTTATATTTGTAAACAACTTCAGAAAGTTTAACTTTTGGAAGAGAATCTTTTAAGTTATCAAAATATTTCGATAACTTATTAACCGGTTTGTAAATAGTTTTTATATTAGCATTTCTTAAGATTTTTTCAATTTTTTCTGAGAGACCCTTTATATACGGACAAACTGTGATATCGATGAATTTTTTGGAAACATCTGTATTAGATTTATTCGAAAAAATTTCAGAATTGTAAAGACGGAAAATTTCTTCATTTAAATAATGTTTGATAATTAATAGTGGATAACCATGATTTGTTAGGGTTTCTATAATTAGTTTAATATTTTTGGTTCTGAATTCAAGGTCACAGATTCTGAGGATTCTATAAAACAAAACAGTGATTACACCAAATTTTTGGCAATTATGATATGAAGAATTGAAATTGAAATATCTTCCAGACCAGGTAGGCTTTTGAAACCAATCTACCTTTAAAGTGTTGTTTTCTTTGATAATAAGTGTGTCCGAAAAACTTATTTTTGAATCTGATTCTATTT
>CAKNWT010332792.1:741-10896 GCA_932066315.1 Andricus coriarius
AAAAATTCTATTTTTTACCAGGAAGCCCTATTAAATTTTGTAAAACTTGCTTCCTTCTAGTTACTTCAAATTGTAAAACATTCTTCTAAAAATCAAATTCATGGCATTTCCTTGGTAAAATATCACACGTTCACCAACAATGTTATATATATTCATGTTCGAAATGATTATTGTATCCAAAAAAACAATTACCTACGTGTAAAACTTATTTGTAAAAAATTTAACGTTCAAACACAAGGATGTACGACAGACACCGAAATTTACACTCGCTTGTAGAATGAGCAAAAAAAATGTCATAAGTTATACAATATATTTACATTAAACATTATTCCAATATTTGCGCTCGTTTCAAAATTGCACATAGAACAAACAATCACATTAGATATAATCTTAATATTTCTACTACTTAAGCATACAGATATTTTTTTTATGTATGATTTTCAAATAAATAAAATCAATTTTATAATAATTTAGTATTTGAAAATAAAAATAGAAGCATAATAATTAAGTTAAGACAAAACATTAATACAAAACTTTTTCCTATTTTTCCATATAAATTAAATTTTGCTACTTCAAAAATATTGTATGTTTTAGTAAAAATGGAACCAGCTAATCTAAGGATAAATCTAGCTGAATCAGTCAGCCCATTGCAAACATTGAATGAAATTAGTATCGAATATAACTTTTGTAGCCTAAATTATAAAGTCGTAACTTTACAACCACAATCGCATCTACAAATATTTGTTACAACTTGCGAAATATGTAAAGATCATACAAATTATTGCAAAAACTATCGAACCTTGGTCTCAAAACGAAAAGCGAAACACGATGCCGCAAGAAAGATTCTAAGATTGTTATCCGATATATATTATTTTAGTAATGACCAATTGCCTACAGGTAATAATAACGAGCGAGTACCAGAAATACAATTTGGAAGAATAAAACTTTATAAATGGACTAATGCTTGTGAAAGATGTTATCAAAGAGGACACAGGGCAATAGATTGCCGAGGCATTAGAAGAAATCAGAATTATATAGACTAATTTCGTTTACGTAATAGTCTCTTTAACACCAATTACATAAGAATATATTCATTACTCATTTAGAGTTAGACGTAAAGATCCGAAAGAAATAAAAAATAATATTAATAATAATACGAATACTTAATCTTTTTTTCTTCCTCAAAAGCGTGCGTTCCTAGAATATAAGACCCGCCACGTAGACAACCGAACCCAAAAGTTCAAATACATAAATTGAAATAAACAAGTTTGATCATGGTCATTACATTCCCATGCTCAAACTTAAGGGGGGAGGTATCACGTCCCGCGACGATTATAATAATAATAAATAATTATAAACAATATATTATAACTACGTAACATTTATATGACATTTATATTCAATAGAATCTACTACATAACATTTATATTCAATAGAGTCTACTACATAACATTTATATTCAATAGATTATAAATGCATAACATTTATATTCAACAATAAAACAACAAGCTGAAAGATCATATCCAATATCTAATTATTATTGTTAAAATCATATTATAAACAAACCTAATTCTGTTAAAATCATTCGTGAAGATAAGATTTGTAAGGGTCGACCCAACAGATCAAGATGAGCTGTACGCATCATCTTTCGCACAACAAACAGGCACACGCTAATCAAAAAGACATAAACTAATCAACAAGGCAACCAGAAAAGCTAACTGGATTTTCAATCTCATACGCTTACACAATGCTGGTACCTATAGCATTTACACAGTGCAGTAAACGAAAATGAGAGATACACACAAATTCTCTCATAACCAACGCAACAAACGGGCACACAACAATCAAAGGCCCATAAATTAATCAGCAAGGTAACCGTAAAACCTAGCCACATTTTCAATCCTATACATCTACAAATGCTGGTACCCAGCGGCCTAAATAGAATTTACAGACCAAACACAGCAAGGAGTCACCCATTATTTGAAATGCTATAAATTAATCAGCAAGCCAACCTTAAGAACAGACCGGATTTTCAGTCTCGAACGTTTACAAAATGCTGGTACCTACAATACTCAGTTAAATGATTTAAGCATCTTGACCTACTTATTTCTATGCAACGGACACCCGCATCTTCGATGGAAAAGCAATAAATATCTTCATCAAGATGACAGCTATAGGAGGTTGAGCCTCACACAAATAATACACGCAAACTTATGCCCTTCTACGCATTAGAATATCTCAGCCATTGTCACCTAGTAAGGGATACCATATATTTTGGTAACTGCCCCATTCTCCATATTTGGGCACATCACGATTCCTCATCGCTGATTGGCTATCTTATTAATTACCCCCTTGGACTAGGAAAGGATATAATACATATTAGCTACTGCGAAACTTTCCATATATGGGCATACCTTGGATAATTAGACCCCTACCACTCTTCTACATAATCGAATATGCACGATGATTGGGACAAAGATTAATCCCTACTTCAAAAAACCCTCAACCCTGTGAGAATCGTAGGAGGGATCTCGCATATAATACAGCAGATTCGGAAGCAAAAAGTCTGTTTAGTTCAGTTTCATCTACACCAGTTTCGGCGCAGTTTAGTCTACAACGGTTTCCCTCCAGTTTAAGTCTAGAACAACACCTAGTACAATCATCGAAACCCTAAACTCCGGACCAAGTATACACGGCCCGTCAACCCAGTACCGTCGCTTCGTTCGGTCTTCCATTTCTTTAACTTCTGTGTGGAGAATCTGCGTTCAAAGGAGCACCTGTCATCAAACCTATTGTCCAGGTCACCCCAGCCAGCCGTCCGACTCCATTCATCGGTCACCCCTTACAGGCCCCCATTCAAGGTCCCGAGGATTCAAAGGCGAGGCCCTTCGTCTCAACAAATCAAGAGGGTGGACACGAGTCGACACCTGAACAAACTTGTAAGTAATCATTTAACACCTTTTTAACAATTTGCTTCCTTGTCTGTTTAATTGATTAGTCATCCCTGTTTAAGGTGGAATAAAATTAAACAAAAGGATTTGATCTGAGCCATTGCGAAGAAAGAGCACTCCAGCTGCATCTTACTTAAAATGAACTTTTCAATTTCATTTTTCCAACTGTAATTGTTCAATAAATAAATGTAAATTGATTTATAATATTTAAATTCATTTCTTGTAGTGGTAGTTATCCTCATCCCTGTTTTTTTAGTTTTTAAAAATTAAAATTCAAAAATGAGGAACCATCTTTTTATATTAAATTACAAGGTAAGTTATGTTTTCTTAAGACGTAACATACCTCGTATATTTTTGGTGCATCGGCCTTGGAAATTATAAACTACCAATACAGAAATAAATTCAAAATTTTTGTTTCTCTTCTATTTTAACGTAAAATCAAATTCAAATCTAAAACGATTCAAAACTTTCCTCCTTCATTATATCCAAAATTCATCTGAAATAACCTACACAAATTACCTTCCTGCTTCTGCTTTGTAGCAGAGTATCCTGCCTGTGCTTTGTAGCAGGGCATTATTTCCAAAAAATCCTGCAAAATCTACCTGTGAAAAAAATACCTTCCTGCTTGTGCTTTGTAGCAGAGTATCCTGACTGTGCTTTGTAGCAGGGCATTCTTTCCAAAAGTTACCTAAAAATACCTTTCAAAAATATCGTTTTAGAATTAATACAAATACAACTAAAACAAAATTATAAAACGTAAATTCAAATCACTCTTTGTTTGTCAGGGCCGAAGCTTTCATGACAATCAAAAGTTTAAAAACTGAACCTAGTTTTGATTGAATCGATGAACACTCGTCTATTTTTTTTTGTAATAGGAAAACTACAAGCTACCAGAAACTGAGATAACTATACAATTTTTTAAAATTTTCTCAAAAATCACCTATTTTATCTATTTTTCCAAAATTATGCCAAAATTTTTACTATCTCTTTTACGTATGGTTAAGAAATCCATTAAAAAAATTGAGATATAAAAAACTTGACAATTAAAGAAAGATAAAGCACTGGAACTCAACTAACTTCGAATTTCTTCATTATATTACTTGCCTATGATATTTATTTCTTTATGGTGTAAACCTGTCTATATTATTTATTTCTCTGTGATGTGAACCTGTCTATATTACATATTTCTCTGATACTAACCTGTCAATGATATTTACTTGCCTGTTATATTTACATGTATGTACCCATATTTATTGTTTATAATACGTGTGTGAACATTTAACCCGAAAAGTGTCAAAATATTCGAAAAATCAAGAAATGAACAATTTTAAATGTCCGGCCCAGGTTTAAACACTAACTTTGAAAAATGCGTAACAAGAAATCAAACACAAAAAGACTCCGCGTTAGCAGAAATAGTAGAAGATACCCAAAATCTTCCTTTACGAGCAAAAAAATCTGTAAACTATAATCAAGCAAGCTTGGAAAAACAAAACTCACCGATAGTCCAAAGATTAAAAGATACTAGTGTAATTTATGCTTCAAACTCAAATTTTGAACAAAACGAAACATTAGGAAACGATACCCTTCTAGATGAAACTCTAACAAACAGTAGAATAAACTTTAGATCAAATTCCACTGTTGCAGATTCAGAAATCGAAATAAAAGACGTTGATAAGCAAATTAACATCGAACATATTTTACCACTAATACTAATAACAAACCCCAACGGAGACAATTTAGATTTATCAGACTCAGACTCTGAAATTAAAAAAGACAGTATGAGTAAACTCTCTAACAACCGGCAAATCTGACTTCGAGATGCGCTCGAAGTCGTTCCTCTGTTCGACGGTACGAACAAAGTCCCCTTTTCACATTTTATAGAATCATGTTTCGAAGCAAGATCAATGGTCCCTAACGCCGAAGCCGAAGCAAATCTTGTAAAACTACTTCGCTCTAAAATCTCGGGAGAAGCAAGGAAATGCATTTATGGCCATACATTTCATTCAATAGAAGAATTAATAAATAAACTCGAAACGGTATACGCTCCTACGAAAACAGTTTATCAACTTCAAGGGGAACTCGGTAGTATACATATGTGGGAAAACGAAAATGTAATCTCTTATGCCTCACGTATTAAAGAAATAACTCACAGAATAATTGATGCTAACAAAATGAACAATAATGGAACTTCGAAAAAATCTTTTCAAAGTGAATTAGAAAACTATGCAATGGATCATTCTATTAGAGGACTTAGACCAGAATTAGAAATGAGAATAGGAACAGCAGATTCATTTTCGCAACTTGCTACTAAAGCAATTCAAATTGAAAAAAGATTAGCAACTGACAAAGACATAAGAAAAGAATCGCGACCTGGTCTTCATTCAGGAGAAACTTCTAAATCAAATAAAGTACACTTTACGAGAGGAGAAAATGCACAATGTCAATTTTGCGAAAAAACAGGTCATGTAGCATCAGTATGTCGTATTCTTGCAAGACCATAATCAAAGACAACATTTTCTGAATAATTTCCAAAATCAAAGACAATTTTCTCCAAATAATTTTCAAAGACAATTATTTCCTAATAATTCTCAAAATCAAAGACAATCTTTTCCTAATTATTCTCAAAATAAAACTTGTAATCTATTTCAACCACAAAATAATTGGTCAAATAACAAACCTCGATATGAGCCGTGGGGAACTCAGAATAAATACAACCAAGATAGAACCCCATGGAGAGGACAGGCACCTAGCCAACAATGTAATAGAAATGACTCTCGAAACGACCCGAAACACGTGAATAACTACCAGCCTGAACCTAATAAAATAATATGTCACTATTGCAAAGAACCGGGGCATGTTATTAATGAATGCCGTAAAATACAATATAATAATCAATATCAACAACAGCAACAACCGCAACAAATAAATTCGGAAAACTCCAAAGCCCTTCCCAGACCGGTTGCTCAGAGGAAGGCCTAAAGAAAGAACTAAATGCATCCGACCCTAACTTTGAAAATATAAAGGAAAAAAAACAGTAAAAGTAAACTTAAACGTCACTGATACTAAACCTCACATAACATTATCAACAAATGGTTTGAATAATCCTGTAAGATTAATGATTGATACAGGATCAGGCACCAATTTAATTAAAGAAAAAGCAGTCGAATCGTGCGTGAACATTAATAAACAAAATTGTCTGAAATTGACAGGAATTAACGAACACCCGGTATACACTCTCGGTCAAATAACAGTAAATATTTTAGAATTTCCAACCATTTTCAATATAGTTTCCAATGAAGTACCAGTTGAATACGACGGAGTTCTAGGAAATGAATATTTTCGCAAAAACAACGTAAGAATAAATTATGCAGAAAAACAACTAGAGATCAATGAAAAACACTATCCATTTGACTCGTCTGAAATAATCACAATTCCGCCTAGAACAATTTCTGGTTTTTATATAAAAGTTAAAAACAACGACAAAGAAATAGGTTACGTCCCTGAATTGTTGCCTAAAGACAGTGGTATATATTTCGGAAACGCAATAGTTAAAAATAACAACGATAAAGCATATTTAAAAATCGCTAATACTCGTGAAGAACCAGTAATACTTGCAATTCCAACTGTAGAAATTCTCGACTTTGAGGAATTCACATCTGAAGATAACGAAGTTTTTATTAGACAAAATCAAAATGAAAATAATCAATACCAAACAGTTGAACAAGTCCTTAGCTGTTTTCTAAATTCAAATAAAGATGGAGATTATGTTCACCAAACTTTTAATATTGCAAATGAAGATAGAGTCAAGTCAATAAAAGAACTATTACGTCTTGAACATTTAAATAAAGCAGAATACGCTCACGTAGAAAAACTCATTGAACAAAACGCAGAACGATTCCATATACCAGGAGAAATACTCGAAGATACAAACGTATTACAACACAGCATTATAACCACGGACGAAATACCAGTTTTTACACGACCATACAGACTCCCCCACGTCCAAAAGCAAGAAATTCAAGATCAAGTCAAAGAACTAATTCAGACAAAAATAATAAAGCCATCACAGTCTCCATATAATACACCAGTATTTCCAGTCCCTAAGAAACCGGACTCTCACGGAAACATAAAATGGCGTATGGTTTTAGACTACCGCAAATTGAACGAAAAAAACTATTAGTGATTCATATCCACTTCCAAACATTACAGAAATTTTAGATCAATTAGGGAAAGCCCAATACTTTTCGGTATTTGATTTAGCATGGGGATTCCATCAGATAAAAATGGACCCTCGAGACTCACACAAAACAGCTTTCTCCACTCCCTTCGGACACTATGAATTCGACCGCATGCCGTTTGGTTTAAAAAACACCCCTGCCATCTTTCAACGTCTTATGGACCTAGTATTGACTGGCCTTCAAGGCACTGAACTTTTCGTCTACCTAGATGATATAGTTATTTATGCGGACACTTTAGAAGAACATAATAAAAAATTCACAGAATTAATGAATAGATTACGTAACGCAAATATTAAATTGCAACCTGACAAATGTGAATTTTTGCGACCTGAAGTAAAATACCTCGGGCATATTATCGACAAAAACGGAGGGAGACCAGACCCTAAGAAACTAGAAGCCGTCAAGAAATTTCCAGTACCTAAAAAATAAAAAAATATTAAAGAATTCATAGGGTTAGCAGGATATTATGGAAAGTTTTTCGACGGATTTTCAAAAATCGCCGCACCTTTAAATAAATTATTGAAAAAAGACACACCATTTATATGGACAGATTCTCAGCAAACTGCATTTGACAAATTAAAAGAAAAATTATTTAACGCGTCTTTATTACAAAGGCCAGATTTCTCGCAACCTTTTGTATTAACGACAGACGCATCAGGATTTGCCGTTGGTGGAATTTTATCACAAGGAAAAATTGGAAAAGATAAGCCCATCGCTTACGCATCTCGAAGTTTAAATGATAATGAAAGAAAGTATGACACTTATCAAAAAGAAGCTCTAGCAATTATATTTTGTGTAACACATTTCCGCCCCTATCTATACGGACACAAATTTACGTTAGTAACTGATCACAAACCATTAGTTTGGTTTCAAAATTGCAAAGATCCTTGTTCTAGAGTAACAAGCTGGAAATTAAAATTAGCCGAATATGATTTTGAGAGTTTCCTATAAAGCAGGTAAAATGAATGTAAATGCAGACGCGTTATCAAGAAACCCCACAGATGTTAATGATGAAATAAAAGAAGAAGGTACTAAAATAATGAAATTTAATCAAGAAACATACTCTACGCTAGAAGAAAAAGAAGATATTAAAATAAAAGAAGAATATACTAAAATAAAAGAAAAAGATATTAAAATAAAAGAAAAAGATACTCAAATAAAAGAAGAAGATATTAAAATGAAAGAAGAAGATACTAAAATAAAAGAAGAAGATATTAAAATAAAAGAAGAAGATACTCAAATAAAATAAGAAGATATTAAAATAAAAGGAAAAGAAACTGAAATAATGAAAGTTAATTAAGAAACATACTCTACGTGCTCAAAATCAATTTCAAAATCGAGTACTAACAAAAACTCGCAATCAAATTCTAAATCATGTACTAATACAAGTTCAGAATCGAACGTTAATTCATGTCTAAGCTCACAGCCGAGTTTCAATCCAAGTTCAAGTTCAAGTCCTAGCATGAAAATAAATAAAGAAAACGATATTCTCACTGAAGAATTATTTAATCAAGTCAAAGAAAGAATTTATGTATTACTAAATCAAATGGATCTCTCAAATATAAACGAAATAAAAGAATCAAAATGCCGCGCAATGGTAACAAGACAAAAAACAAGAAATCAAACTGAAGAAACTAAAAATCCAGTTAATATACAAGAAAATATTCAAGAAATCTCTAAAGAAGATAATAGCGAAGATAATTATGAAAAGGACTCTCAAGAAGAAATCATTATTAAGAAAAAAACGAGGTAGACCACGCAAGGCTACACTCAACACAAAAAATTGCATCCCTACTCTTGCAGCAAAAAAGAGAGGAAGACCAAGAAAAGAAATTATTACTAAATCAAAAAAGGACAATAAAGAAAAAACGCACGTCAATCCCGATTATATATCAGACAGCTCAGACTCTGATCTAGATTATTATCAAAATATAAAGAAGAAAAGGAAATCTTGTAAGAAAAAGAAGAAATTGAAAATTCAAGAAGAAGAAGAAGATAGCAACGCGGGAAATCCGAATTATTTTTCCAGTTCCAGTGAATCAAGCAAAAATGAAATATTAAGCGATCCCGAAGAAATTGTTTTAGATTTTATTGAAGATAACGATGAAAATTTTAATAATAAAAATTTAAATGAACATTTGATCAATTTGGATGAAATAAATCCCAATTTCAATTAAGATTTGCCAGAAACGAATGAAAGGAAAGAAATTCACGACGGAGATTCAGCACAAAATCGTCCGCCCCCAGAGCCGCCGCCGGATAAACCAGCCGCCGGAACGTCAACTAAGCATCCAAATATAATAGACTGCCGCGATAAAATTACAATGAGAAAAGATAACTATGCATACTTTACTACAACGAATGGAGAACCCCGAGATAATGGATCAGAATTATTATTAAAGCGTGAACAATTACCCAAGTTTACAAGCCTTCAGAAAGGTCTTGCCAAAGAAATTCATAAAGGAACAAATTATCACATAGCCCTTCCTATCGAAGAAGAAGAAAAAGAAAATCTTGCAGAAACACTGAATAGTATAAAGTTAAGAATTTTTTCTTTGCATAACATAGCCAGCAAATTAAACTTGAAATCAATCAGATAGCTAATCCTGCTTACGTAAATAATATACCGTGGGAAGAAATCTTAACCCAACTTAAATCCGTATTTTCAGAATCATATACAAAGATAATTATTTGCTCAGGAATCACACAGTATCCCACAAAAGAACAAAAAAATGAAATTTTAGTAGAAGCTCATTTATCAGCATTAGGTAGTCACAAAGGAGTGACAAAAACGTACAATAGAATACGACAACAAGCTAGCACAATAGCAGATGCATTTGTAAAGAAATTTATTTGCACTTTTGTCTCACCAAGAGGAGTTTTAACCGATCAAGATAAAGATTTTTTGAGTAATTTATTATGAAGATTCGCTAAAAGATTTCGTATCAGGCAATTTAAAACTACGG
>CAKNWT010332793.1:0-13163 GCA_932066315.1 Andricus coriarius
AAAAAAATGCAAAAATTATAGGGGATTTTGAGAAAAATAGGGGAAATAGGGTGTTTTCTTGTAAAATCCCTAGCTTGCCAAATTCAAATTTTCAAGAAAATTTTTTATTTAAATATCCATCCATCCTTTTTTAATTTGATTCGAACGCAAGTAAAGGATTCGAAAGCTTGAACTATTTTCTTTTAATTTTAAATTTTAAAACTTCAATCATAAATGCTGTTAATACAATACAAAAATCTTATAAACTATTGTTAAAAGTTCAGAATAAAACTTTAAAAACTGATCCTTTATAAATTAAAAATGTTTAATTTCTGAAAAAAGATCTGTCTCCTTCGCTCCGGTGGGAATCGAACCTCACGTCTTCCGGCAATCGTAAGCTTCATGATATTCTAGCAGCTTTATAGTATTCTAGAAGCTTTACGATATTCTAGAAGCTTACGATATTCTAGAAGCTTTACGATATTCTAGAAACTTTATGACATTCTAGAAGCTTAATGATATTCTAGAAGCCTACTGATATTCTAGAAGCTTTATGATAATCAAGAAGCTTTATGATATTCTAAAAGCTTTATGATATTCTAGAAGCTTTATGACATTCTAGAAGCTTAGCACGGATAAGCGTTACTTACGACGCTAGAAACAATATTATTTCAGTAAACATTTAAGTTGTTTGATTTAAATCCATAGAGTAATTCCCTTGTGTACATTAAGGCGAACGTTTGAGAAACCTTTCTCAATTTTTTGATCGGATTTATTGTACGTACTCTCTAAAGGCTAAGATCTAAGGGTGGAATACGGTCTCGACGGTATACACAGAGGACGAAAGTTGAACTCTTGAAGTAAAATGTGAGTGGACTGGCTATCAGTTGGCTTATGAAATGGTAATTCCAGATATAACCTCGATCACGAAGGAGGATTTGCTTTTCGATAAATCGTCGAGGACCGATGTGAATATTTTTATGGAACTGAGAAATTCGCTCGATGGGAATAGAATAGCTTTCAATTTCTTCCGAGCTGGAAATAAATCCCGAAAATTCGGTCAAGCTAAGGTGGATTACGCCAGATTATATCGGATTAGATCAAGATTCCTGTTACCCACCGCGATAAGCTTCTAGAATATCATAAAGCTTCTAGAATATCATGAAGCTTATAGAATATCATAAGGCTTTTAGAATATTATAAAGCTTCTAGAATCTCATGAAGCTTCTAGAATATGATAAAGCTTCTAGAATTTCATAAAGCTTCTAGAATGTCATAAAGCTTATAGAATATGATAAAGCTTCTAGAATATCATAGAGCTTCTAGAAAATCATAAAGCTTCTAGAGTATCAAAAAATTATATTGATAATGATAAGCAAGGATGATATAAATCATCCTTGTTTTTCTCATAACTATATTAATTGAAATAATTAATAACCTTGAAGTTGTTCAACATTTGAAGTTAGTCACGAAAGCAGGTGATCATAAATCTCTAGAGGCATAAACCAGGAATATCATTTAAAACATGAAATTCACTTGGAAATAACCAGGTACTCGGACCAGAATTTGTTTCTGAGTCTTAAATGGCCTTGTAAAATATTCCAAGAAACTTTTACAAGATTCTAGAAAAGTCTAGGTCTTTCTAGAATATTCCAGAATTGAAAACTTAATTTAAGAAATAGATTTCACATATCACTAAACAGATATCTGATACAAAATAAATCAAAGGAGGATTTAACCATTTGTTTATATCAAACATTCACGTGTTTGATCAAAATTAATAAGATAAAATAGATAAGTAAGGAGAGTTTTAACGCAAGATTCCTGTTACCCACATGTTACCGACATCGAGACCGTTCCACATCGCAAGTGGTTCGTATCCGTGCTAAGCTTCTAGAATATCATAAAGCTTCTAGAATACCATAAAGCTTCTAGAACATCATAAAGCTTCTAGAATATCAAAAAACCTTCTAGAATATCATAAAGCTTCTAGAATGTCATAAAGCTTCTAGAATATCATAAAATCATATTGCGCAATAAATCATCCTTGTTTTCCTCATAACTATATTAATTTAAATAATAAATAACCTTGAAGTTGTTTACGCAAAATTCATTACTCACAATGGAGCTTTTAAATGGTCTCAATGTCTGTAACATGTCGGCTTAATTTGTACGGAATTGACTAATAATGTATTTTCAATGACTCTTTGCTATTATTGAAAAAATTTTCATAAAGAAATTCACAGTTTGGCTTTTTTCAACCAATAGGCTCAATTTCTTTATGAAATTAACTAGCAATGTCTTTGCGATAACTTTTCGCTATAATTCTTTCCGAATTGTCAACAATTGTTGAATACTTACAAAATATTTATAAACAAATTCAGGGTTTGGGTTCATAAAAAATAAAAAAATAATTAATAATTGTTGTCAATTTTAAAAGTAGCATAGCAAAAAAAGAGCCAGACTCTGAATATGTTTATGAAAATTGTTTAAATAATTAATAATTCTAGTAAATTTTCAAACTATCGAAGTAAAGAATTATCGAAAAAAATCAACTTTATTTAAAAGTGTATACTGCATAGGATTAATCTTGATTACATAATTTATGGTGGATTAATCCGCAAAAATTAGAATCCCTCGAATTTTTAACAACAAAGGATTGATTTTTTAAAAAATTGTTGAATTTTCAACAAAATAGACGAATTTAAAAAAAAATAGTTGAATTTTCAACCAATGAGATTAATTTTCACCGAAAAAGACGAATTTTCAACAAAATACATGAGTTTGAAACAAAGTTGTTGAATTTTAGGTTAAAAAATTAATTAAAAAAAAGAACTTTCTAGGAACCAGTTAAATTTTCAACGAAAAAGATTCAATTTCAACTAAAATGTTGAATCTTCAACTGAAATGGTTAAATTTTAAATTAAGAAATAAATTCGCAACCAAAGTAATACGGTTTTTTAACAAACTAGTTCAATTTTATACCGAAAAAATGAATTTTTAACCAACAAGATTAATTTTCTACCGAAAAAAACGAATTTTCAACCAAACAGTTGAATTTTCAAACAAAAAAGATAAATTTTTATTCAAAATTGGAATAGTTACATTATTAATTTGAAAAATTAATGTTCTACCCAAATAAACAAATTTTCAACAAAGTAGATAAACTTTTAACCAAATAGTTAAATTTTTCACCAATAAGATTAATTTTAACCGAAAAAGAAGAATTTTTAACAAAATACATGAGTTTTCAACAAAGTAGCTAAATATTTAACTAAAAAAGATAAAATTTCTACCAAAAATGAAAAAATTGAATTTCCGGTTCAAAAATTAATTTTTAAACAACAAAAAATAATTTTCCAGGAACAAGCTAAATTTTCAACGACAGAGATGAATTTTCAACTAAAATGCTGAATCCTCAACTGGAATAGTTTAATTTTAAGTTAAGAATTACATTCTTAACCAAAAGGAAACGATTTTTTTTTAAAAACTAGTTTAATTTTCTACCAAAAACATGAATTTTTAACCAAGAAGATTAATTTTCTACCAAAAAAAAACAACGAATTTTCAACAAAATACATGAATTTTCAACCAAATAGTTGAAATTTCAACTAAAAAAGATCAATTTTTAATCAAAAATGGAATAGCTACATTTTTAATTTGAAAAATTAATGTTCTACTTAAATAAAAAAATTTTCAACAAACTAGTTATATTTTTATCCAAAGAGATGAATTTTCAACTAAAATAAAGAATTTTCTAACAAATAGTTGAATTTTCAATCAAACACATGTATTTTCAACTAATAAGATTGATCTTCTATTGGAAAAAACGAGTTTACAACCAAAAAGATAAATGAATTAAATGAATGAATAAATAGAAAAATGAATTTTCAACTAAAAAAGATCAATTTTTTATCAAAAATGGAATAGTTGCATTTTTAATTTAAGAAAAAAAATAATGAAACAAAAAATAATAATTTTCAACCAAATAGTACAATTTTGAACCAAATAGATGAATTTTCAACCTACATGAAGTATTTTCAAACAAATAGTTGAATTTTCTACCCAAAACATGAATTTGTAACCAATAAGATTAATTTTCTACCGAAAATTACGAATTTTTAACAAATAAAGTTAAATTTTTAACCAAAGAAATTAATTTTTAAGTAATTTAAATTTTCTACAGAAAAGACGAATTTTCAATCAAGAAAGATGAATTTTTAACCAAATAGTGAACTTTTCAACTGAAAAAGATAAGTTCAATCAGAAATAAAATAATTTCAATTTGAAAAATGAATTTTTTACCCAAGAAAACGAATTTTCAACAAAATAGTTGCATTTTTAATCAAAAAAGATTAAATGTCTTCCACAAGAGATGAATTTTTAAACAAAAAAGACGAAATTTCAAAAAAAGGTTTGAATTATCAAGCAATGAATATTTTGCAGTCAATAAAGAAAAAAATTTTCATTTGCACCCAGAAAAATAATTTTTTAATAAAATTATTGAATTTTCAACAAAATAATTAAATTGGCAACAAAATAATTAAATTTCTCCCAAAAAAAAGAATCCTTAACCTAAAAAATGACAGACTTTGCAACCAGAAAGAATTAACTTGCAACCAGAAATAGTTAGATTTTCCTATTGCCTCTTATAAATAAATAGGATTTTATATATTTTATAGACTTAATGATAATAGTTTAAATAAAGAATGAAGTTCATTTTCAATGCTTTTAAAAAATTAAGTTAAAAACTGAATATTTTACTTCGAAAAAAATGTTAATTTTCAATTAAAAAAACACTGAAGATATCAGAGTTGTTAAAAATAAAAAAAATAAAATAATAAAAAATTATGCTCTATAGAAAGCGAGCTAAAAATAATAAAGTTGCTCATGTATTTAAAAAAATGTTAATTTAATCCGATGCTTTCGACTCAGCAACTTTTTGGAATTAGATGCGGAAAATATGTCCCCTCGTTGCAATTCTGCCAGGAAATATGAAAATGTAATATCCTGGGAAATAGCATGACGCGGGGAATTTGAGAGAGGAAAAGACCGAATGTTGCCAAAACCGGCGTTTCGAGCGAATTAAAATTATTGTCCGTGAACTTTCCTTGTCCAACACACCCACATAGACACAGACACATGCATGAATAAATATACTTTATAAGCACGAAAATCGGTTCTGGACAGTTGCCCGTTTATTGCTATACGAATGCGTGAATTTCTAAACAAATGTGCGAGAGTGTATATATAAACATTATTGCACAGATGCATGAATGTGTGATATCGAGAAAATTCTATCGGAATTGGTGTCATGAATATACTACTTAAATGAGAATAGACCCTTCAAAAATTATTTTTAGTTAAAAATTTATTCAAGCTTAACAATTAAACTCGGGCTAGTGTTGAAGAGGAGATTTTCTCTTACATTCCATAGAAAGACTCAAAACAAAGATCTTGTTACAGAAACAGATAAGAGTGTAGGGTCTATGGTCATCATGTACAAAGATTATATTGAAAAGTGTCATAATATTCTTAGTGATAAAGAAGAAGTTACATTGAAGGTTATAAAGATCCTACTAATAATGTTCAAAAAGAATGCAGTAATCTCATCCAAGATTCTTCTGAAAAGAATCATTTAAACTCTGATATTGGTAGGATGTTAGAATACTGTATGCCAGATATTCCAATAAGACCAGTTATTGCTTTCCACGATGCTCCACATAACAATCTTTCAAAATTTTTAGCTAAATTTATTCAAAACATTTAAAAAAAAATACATTTTTTCATTAAAGATAGATGGGCATTATGGCAATTCTGCTAAAGACAGGTGGCATTTTATAAATCAAACTGATCATTCCAAACAATCATAAAATCATTTCCTTAGACATTGATTCAATGTAGACAAGCAAGCCTCACGCTCTTATGATTATTTGCTCTAATACAAATAGTGTGCAAAACGAATTGAATGATCTAATTTAAGATTCTCCTAAAAAGAATCATTTTTAACTCTGTTATTGCTAGGATGTTAGAATGCCATATGCCAGATATTCCAATAATACCAGTTATTGCTTTCTAGGACGCTCCATATTATAATATTTCAAAATTCGTAGCTAAACCTAATCAAAACATTTTGAGAAAAACAGAATTTTCCAATAAAGATAAATAAGCATTATGGAAATTCTTCTAGTTTTTACGGCACTGCAGTAACTCATAAGCCAGATATTCCAATAAGTCCAATTATTGCAGAAAAAACAGAATTTTTCAATAAAGACGGCTGGCATTTTAGAACAAAAATTTATTATTCCAAACAATCATAAAATAATTTCCTTAGACACTGAGTCGATGTAGACAAACAACCCTCACACTCTAATGATTCATTGCACTAAAACTAATAGCGAGGAAACATAATTGAATGATCACATTGATTATTCTCCTAAAAATAATTATTTTTAACTCTGATATTGCTAGGATGTTAAAATGCCATTATGGCAATTGTCCAAGGCTTTATGGCATTGCAGAAACTCATAAGCCAGATATTCCACTAAGACCCGTTGTTGCTTTCCATGATGCTCCACATTACAATCTTTCAAAACTTTTAGCTAAACCTATTCAAAACATTTTAGGAAAAAAAAGATTTTTTTTAAAGGTAGATGGGTATTATGGCAATATTTCTAAATTGTATGGCTTGCTGAATCTCATAAACCAGACATCCCAATAAGACCAGTTACTGCTTTCTATGATGCTCCACATTACAATCTTTCAAAAATCTTACCTAAAACTATTCAAAGCATTGTAGGAAATACAGAATTTTTCATTAAAGACAGCTGACATTTTGACAATAATACTGATCATTCCAAACAATCATAAAATCATTTCCTTAGATATTGATTCAATATAAACAAACAAGCTTCACACTCTTATGATTCTTAGCTCTAATACTAATAGTATGCAAAAAGAATTAAATGATCTCATTTAAGATTCTCCTAAAAAGAATTATTTTCAACTCTGATATCGCTAGGATATTAAAATGCCATTATGGCAATTCTCCTAGGCTTTATGGCATTGCAGAAACTCATAAGGCAGATATTCCAATAATACCAGTTATTGCTATCTATGGTGCTCCACATTACATTCTTTTAACATTTTTAGCTAAACCTATTCAAAACATTTCAGGATAAACCGAATGTTTCATTAAATACAGCTGGCATTTTAAAAATAAAACTGATCATTCCAAACAATCATCAAATTATTTTCTTATACATTGATTCAATGCAAAGAAACAAGCATCACCCTCTTACGAATGATTGCACTAATACTAATAGTGTCCAAAAGAATTGAATGATCTTATTTAAGATTCTTCTAGGCTGTATGGCATTGCACAAAATCATAAGCCAGATATTCCAATAAGACCAGTTATTGCTTTCAATGATGCTCGACATTACAATCTTTAAACATTTTTAGCTCAAACTATTCGAAAAATTTGCAGAAAAAGAGAATTTTGTATTAAAGATAGATGGGCATTATGACAATTCTTCTAGGTTTTAAGGCTTGCTGAAAGTCATAAACCAGGTATCCCAATAATACCAGTTATTGCTATCTATGATACTCCACATTACATTCTTTCAAAATTTTTAGCTACACCTATTCAAAACATTGTAGAAAGTACATTCTTTCAAAATTGTATCTAAACCTATTCGAAACATTTCAGTAAAAGCCGAATGTTTCATTAAAGGCAGCTGGCATTTTAAAAATAAAACTGATCATTCCAAACAATCATAAAATCATTTCCTTAGACATTGATTCAATGTAAACAAACAAGCTTCACACTCTTATGATTCATTGCTCTAATACTAATAGTATGCAAAAAGAATTAAATGATCTCATTTTAGATTCTCCTAAAATGAATTATTTTCAACTCTGATATTGCTAGGATGTTAGAATGCCATTATGGCAATTCTCCTAGGCTTTATGGCATTGCACAAACTCATAAGGCAGATATTCCAATAATACAAGTTGTTGCTATCTATGATGCTCCACATTACATTCTTTCAACTTTTTTAGCTGATCCTATTCAAAACATTTTAAAAAAAGGATAATTTTTTATCAAAACTCGATTGTCATTATGACAATGCTTCTAGATTTTAGGACTTGCTGAAACTCATAAACCAGATATTCCAATAAGACCAATTATTGCTTTCTATGACGCTCCATATTAAATTCTCTCAAAAATTTTAGCTAAGCCTATTAAAAAAATTTCAGGAAACACCGAATTTTTCGTTTAAGACAGCTGGCATTTTAAAAATAAAACTGATCATTCCAATAAATCATAAAATCATTTCCTTAGATATTGATTCAATGTAGACAAAGAAGCCTTACATTGTTATGATTAATTGCACTAATCTAATAGTGTGCAAAAAGAATTGAATGATCTTATTCAAGATTTTCTTTAAACGAGTCATTTTTAACTCTGATATTGCCAGGATATTGAAATGCCAGTATGGCGATTCTCCTAGGCTTTATGGTATTGCAGAAACTCATAAGTTAGATAGTACAATAAGACCAGTTATTGCTTTCCATGATCAAAACTTTTAGCTCAACCTATTCAAAACATTTGAAGAAAAAGAGAATTTTTTATGAAAGATAGATGGGCATTATGGCAATTCTTCTAGGTTTTATGGCTTGCTGAAAGTCATAAACCAGATATCCCAATTAGACCAGTTATTGCTTTTTATGATGCTCCACATTACAATCTTTCAAAATTTTTAGCTAAACCAATTCAAAAAATTTCAAGAAATTCAGAACTTTTCTTTAAAAACTGCTGACGTTTTAAGAACACAATCGATAATTTCATTATTCCAAACAATCATAAAATCATTTCCTTAGACATTAAGTAAATGTATACAAGCATTCATCATATTCTTATAATTATTTGCATACAAATGAACTGGAAATATTTCTCAAGATACTAATATTCCAAAAAGTAAAATTTCTCAACCAATTAAAATCTGTTTCAAAAATTCTTATTGTAAACTTAACGATAAATTTTATTTTAAAAACGTATGTATCCCTATGGAATCTTCTATTTTAACAGCTTTTTCTAACTTGGTTCTTGAACGAATTGAACAAAAACTTTTGCACAAATTATTACTTATGATGTCGCCCTCTTTTTTCGCTATGTTAATGATATTTTCTCCTGTGATAATGTGATGATCAATATAATGATATTGCTAATAGATTCAATAATTACCACCCAAAACTTAATTTTAGAGTTGAAGTTGAAAAATGCAATCAAATAATTGTCTTCGATCTTAGTATCATTAGAAAGGATGAATGTGACAGCAAAAATTGGTTTAGAAAACCGACATCGCCGGGCAGATGTTTAAATTTTCTCTAATATTCTGATGGTGAATATACAGTTAGTGTCATCAATAACCTAATTGATAGAGCTGGTAACTTATCACATCACAGTTTTACAAATGCTTTTATTATGACCAAATAGTAAATTTATTAACCAAGTGAAATGAATTCCAAGCTAAAAATATAATAGACTTTTCAACCAAAAAAAAATTAACTAATAATTCATGGGATTTTCCAAATTTAAGGAAACTAAAGATAGGCAAACTAAAGATAGTTAATAGGCAGGGCCAATTGTATACCAAGATTCCTACCTTACCGACTTCGAGAACATTCTGCAGCTGAAGTGGTTCGTGTCCCTGCTAAGTTTCTAGAATAATCTGAAAGGGTCCCGACGACGTCACAGAATAATTGTAAGATTACAACAATTGTAAGAGACGAATATGCGTAAACAACTTATAGTTTATTTATTATCTCAATTAAGCATTTTGCGTAAACACTTTCAAGGCTATATTTTGAATTGTCCTAGCATTTTTGACTGCGTTAAGGTTGTTTACGCAAATTCGTCTGTCACAATTACGCAATATTATTTTGCGACGTCATCGGGTCCAACATGTTACCCTAATAGAGAACATTCCACAGCTCAATTGTTTCTTGTCCGTGCTAAGCTTCTAGAACATTCTGAATGATGTTCTAGAAACTTAGCCTATCTACTGTCATCCCTGAGATTGTAAAATACTTCCTTTCTAAAATTTAAAAATAATTCACAACACTGGTTGTCATTTTCTACACCATTGAGATGAAGCCCTCGAATCTAATCTGAACAGCAATTTTTCTCCCATTCTATCAACAACAAAGCCAAAAAGCTAGTCTTCCTCCCGTCCATTCAACACTGAAGTTGTTTATCTAATTCGTCTGCCACAATTGCGCAATATAATTTTGTGACGTCATCGGGTCCAACATGTTACGCTAATCGAGAACATTCCACAGCTCAATTGTTTCTTGTCCGTGCTAAGCTTCTAGAACATTCTGAATGATGTTCTAGAAACTTAGCCTATCTACTGTCATCCCGAAGATTGTAAAATACTTCCTTTCTAAAATTTAAAAATAATTCTTAACACTGGTTGTCATTTTGTACACCATTGAGATGAAGCCCTCGAATCTAATCTGAACAGCAATTTTTCTCCCATTCTATCAACAACAAAGCCAAAAAGCTAGTCTTCCTCCCGTCCATTCAAGTGAATTTATTGACTGAGTCTAGCCAAACCACGGAAGAGATTGAAAGTCGCTGACCTAGGGGAAGGTAAATTAAAGAGGGTTGTTACTGGGATGTTTAATTGACAGGGGTCGCCAGAAAGGGTCGTATGGTGTAAACGGCCTATGGACTTCGATGAGGTGAATTCGTTACCTAGAAAGTAAATCTCGAAACAAAAAGAGAAAGACACAAAACCAAGGCTTAAGGGAGTGAGTCCGACTGAGAATGGGAGAGGGGTAAATGGGAAAATGTAATGAAGACGAATAAAGGCAATGCAGTGGCGCACTGCCAAGGGTGAGGAAAATGTTCTTCTTGGCCCCTTGCATGGGGGATGAAAATACCAAAATTGTCAAGAGGGGTTGGTTTTCTTTGCTCTGATCTGATCTCGTCTGATCGCACCCTCCGCCGTTTAGATAGAGCCTAAAGCCTCTAACTTTAAGACCCGGCAAGGTGGAACCGGAATGATAAAGAGTCGTGTTTATAATTTAGTTATAAGATTTTTAATAATCACTTTTATTTAATTTTTTTTTTTTCTGAAAAAAAGATCGCCTTTCACTCCGCTGGGATTCGAACCACGGAACTTCTGATTTCCGGTTCGGGGCTTTTCCCATTAAGCTACTAGAGAGATCGAGAGATCATAACTCCATCTAGTCTGAAAAAGACGTTAAAAATTTTCTGCTATTCTCTAATGATAATACAGATTCCTTTAAAAATTGTATTTGTACCATCTAGCATAATACTGCTTATATTTTCTGAAATAAAGTTTCTTCTCTCTATCTCTCTAGTAGCTTAGTGGGTAAAGCACCTGACCGGAAATCAGAAGTTCTGTGGTTCGAATCCCAGCGGAGTTAAAGGAGAAGATCTTTTTTTTATGAAAAAAAATTCATCACAAATGACTTCATAATTCCATCTAGTCTGAAAAAGACGTTAAAAATTGTCTGTTATTCTCTAATGATAATACAGATTACTTTAAAAAATTGCAATAATGTCAAAAAAATTTAACACCTAAGCTTGTTCTTATAAAAGAGTTTTAAACTACTTTTTCAATAAATTCTTAATATTTTTTAAACTGTATCGATAACAGGCTTCACTGGATAAAACGCTCTAAAAACAGAGGAAATAAGACGATTTTTCCCGAAAATAAGGGAATAAATTATTTAAAACAAAATTAATTTAGGTACGATATGTAATTCAATTCTAAATGCTTTGAATTCTTAACATTTTAAACAAAAATATTTTATTTCCAACTAAAAACACAAATTTACAACCAAGAAGATTATTTTCTACCAAAAAATACGAACTTTCAACAAAATACATGAATTTCCAACTAAAAACAAAAGAGATTTCGAAAAAATAGTTTTTTCAACCAAAGAGATAAATCTTCAACATAAAAAATTATTTTTAAACAAAGTAGTTTAGCCAAAAAAAATTTAAATTTCTACCAAAAGAGATATGAGTTTTCAAGATAAGAGTTGAATTTTCAACCCGAAAATAAAAATTTTTCAAAAAAATAGCAGTTCAATTTTTACTTGGAAAAATGAGTTTTCAACCAATAAGATTAATTTTCTACTTAAAGAGACGAATTTTGAACGAAATAGTTGAATTTTTAACTAAGCAGGATACGATTTCAACCAAAAATAAAGTATTTAAATGTTTAGTTAAAAAATTAATTTTTAAACAAAAAACCGAACTGACATTTCAAACCAAATATATTCTTATTTTGTACAAAAAAGTTTAATTTAAACAAAAAAGAAGAATTTTCAACAAAATAGTTGAATCCTCAACCAAAACAAACTAATTTTCTATAAATAAATAAATATAAACTCTGTTCAATAAATAAACGCGGAACCCTAATCAATATAGATTTAGAAAATAAAATGTGTTAATAAAAATAAGTAATTAGTTTTGAAACAAAAAATTTCATAATTGTTTCAGGGCCTTTAGTCTTTTTTGCTTAAATTTCAACAATCTAATTGAAAGTTTTTTTCTTTTTTAGTTTGAAAATTCATCTCTTTTTATGGAAATTTAATAAAAAAAATTAGATTTTGTAGAAAATTCAGATTTTGGGGTTAAAAATTCAATTGTTTTGTACAAAATTTGTATTTTCGGATCGAAAATTTAACAATATGATAGAAAATTGAAGAATTTTGTAAAAATTGTGTCTTTTGTTAAGACATTTTTTTTAACTGAAAAATTAACTATTAAGTTAATTATTCCATTTTTCGTTAAAAATTTACCCTTTATAGTGGAAAATTCAACTTATTGGTTGAAAATTCATGTATTTTGTTGAAAATTCTTCTTTTTGGTCAAAAATTATTTTGTTGTTGTTAAAAATTTAACTATTTGGTTGAAAATTTATTCATTTCGTTAAAAATTTATTAATTTCGTTAAAAATTCGACTTTATGGGTAGAAACTCAATTTTTTTTATTGAAATTTTATTTTAATTTTATTTTGATTGAAAATTATTCTGTTTAAGTTGAGGATTCAAGTATTTTGTTGGAAATTCATCTTTCGAGATTTTTAACTGAAAATTCAACTATTAAGTTACTTATTCCATTTTTCCTTAAAAAT
>CAKNWT010332797.1:1184-17488 GCA_932066315.1 Andricus coriarius
TGATTTCGAAGACATTTTGTGGGTTGTTTTTCATCGAAAAATCACAAAGTTTTGACAAATATTTCCTATTTTGTATTAAAAATTAAGTTTATTAACTGAAAACCTAATCCAACTATTTTTGTTTGAAAGTAAATTCTTTTTGGCTGAAAAGTCTACTATTATAATTTTGGTTGACTATACGTCTTTTTGGTTGAACATTTTATTATTTAGTTCAAAAGTTCATTATTTTGATGAAAATTCAAGAAGTTTGTTATAAAGTCATTTTTTTAGTTAAAAATTAGTTAAATCTTTTGAAGTTTTAACTAATTGGTTCAAAATTCATCTTTCTGGTTGAAAATTCAACTATATTGTCGGAAATTCGCCTTTCCGTCCTGAAAGATCAACTTTTTTACTAAAAGTTGAACTCTTTTGCTAAAACCGCATACTTTGGTTAAAAATTTCACTATTTTTTTTTTAAAATTGGTTTTTTTTTTTTTTTTTTTTTGTAAAATATTTCACCTTTTGGTTAAGTGAAAATTTAACTATCCTATTTTTTGTTAGAAATTTATGTTCTTAGTTGCAACTTCAATTTTCTGGTTGAAAATGTATCTTCTTTAGTTTAAAATGCAACTACTTGGTTAAAAATTGAATTCTAATGTTATGAACTCATTTTTTAGTTTAAAACTGAAATGCTTTGTTGCACTTTCGTTTTCCTCGGTTAAAGATTTATAATTTGAGCTAAAAATTTATCTCACTGGTTGCAAACTGAACACGCAAAAAATATATTTTGTAGATATGCAACGATCCCATTGATAGAATCCGAAAAGATATATTTTAATTTGAACGATTTTAAAAAGGAATAGACTGCAAATACTGCAATTAATAATTTACTTTAAATTATAGATATTATATATACCAATAGGACTGGGTAACCCACAAAAATTAAACAGAGAATACCAATCATGATTCTCATGTTTTTGAACAGAAGGAAATTTACAAGGTCTGAATAAGATAAGAGAGATAAGAGTCATTGTAAATTATTGGTATTTAATTTATAGCATTATTATGTTAAATTTAGAGGTACCAAGAACAGTAATTACCCAGTAGAAAGATTTTATTATGCGTAGTAAATTTTTTTAAACCTTAATATCCAACTTAAAATGATGTTCATGCATTTCGATTTTCTGGCTTTTATAATATTTCTACAAACTGCAAAGAATTTCAGAAAAATAAAGGGATTTCGTAGGATTACAAAGTTTGAAGATAATTTCAAATATTTCGGTTAGGCTGTGTTTTTGAAGAATTTCCTTAAATTTCGAAAGATTTGACAGGATTTCATAGGATTAATAAGATTTTAGAATATTGAAAGAGACTCATGGGTTTTCAGAGAATTTCCAAGATTTACAAATATTTCAAATGATTTTTAAGAGATTTTATAAGATTTCTGAGGATTTCAGTAATTCTGAGGGATTTTAAAGACTTTCAATAAGGTATTTTAATAAATTTTCCTGTATCTCGTAAGATTTCATAAAGCTTCAAGTATTTCAAGATATTTAAAGAACAAGGATTGAGGGATTTCAAAGTTTTTGAAAAATTTGAAAACATTTTGAATAGATTTCAAGAACTGTAAAGGTTTTTTAAGGGATTTTTAAAGGTTTTTTAAAGGGATTTTTTTAAGGTCGTAAAGAATTTCCTAGAATTTGAGAAGATTTAGAAGGATATTATGGGAACTATAAGGTTTGAGGATATTTCAAAAGATTCCATGGTTGTTTTAAATGATTTTAACGGATTAATTAAGATTTTCAAAGATTACAGCGATTTTAAGGGATTTTAAAAGCCCTCAAGTATTTCAATAAATTGTCCACGATTTCAAGAAATATCATACGATTTCATAGAATTTCGCGGATTTTTTAAGAAAATTTTAACAGGATTTTCAATAAATTAAGAGTTTTAATTTGTTTTGATTCTCAGAACTACGTTTTTGTAATGAATATCAAAAGATCATAAATTCTTGATGACGATAGTACCCGCACAAATTTTGCCGAATGCTTGTTTTTCTGTAGTGAAATTTAAAAACTGGCAACCTCCAAAACTGACTAAGTTCAAATTGAATGTTCGTAAAAAACTAATAATTGCAACAAAGATTTAACAAATGTACATTTGAAATTAGTGTTATCTGGTTAAAAAACTCAGCATTAAAAATGAAGAAGCTTTTGTTTCAATGTTTCAAAAATTAAACTTTCTCGAAATCTTGCATTCAAAATTATTATTTTAAATTCAGATGACAGAAATTATCAACATGATGAAAATTGTTGAGAGGTATCAGATGTAGTATCAAATGACACTCAAAGTGATTGGATAGATTTTATTGTTAAAAAAATGAGATTTTTGTACACAAAAAACAGTTACTGTTATTATCACTTGCCAAGATTCAAAAATATTAAATATTGTAAAGCTTTAAAGTCTAATTATTCTTAAAACGTTAAAAATTATATGAGTTCTAATTGGAAGCTTTAAAAATAATAAATCCAAGGCTATAGATCTGCGCCTGGAATTTAAGGTGTAACCTTTTTCAGTATTCTTTTTTACTTTATTCAATATCATCGAGTGAATATGCCAAATTTTATAAATATTTTGAATCGTAAGATATTTTTAATATTACTAAACTTACCGGTAGCATTGACGAAAACCACAAAAAGGAGAATTGCGGCCCACATGTTAGCTACAGAAAGAACTGTTTCTTTTAAAACTTTTACGAATGTAAATGATAAATTTAGAGGAAACTACTTGCTTATATAATACGATTTGTTTAATTGTGTATTATTTTAGCGATTCTGTGACCTTTTATGGTTATAGTACTGACGCAAAACATGTAGATAAGAAGCATAAACGAAAGCGCTTATATTTCAATATTTCAAGGTATTAATGTATTAGTCTGATGACATTCAACCGACTTTAAATGACGAAACATGGAATGCTTCAAAATAAACTAAAAATGAATAATCAGGAGCAAATATTAAAGTAATCATAAGAAATAATACTTGTTCTTTATTTTGCGTTTGGCTCGAAATTTGAATTTTGAATTTTTTCATAGTATTTTTGATAAATAAAAACAAACTATCAAGTCTTATCAAAAAATAGTTGAGGAAAACAGTATAGGTCTTCTAAAAAGATGCAATTCTTCATATAAACTTTCTTACGTATCTGTCGTCATTTGGCTTAAAATTAGTATTTTCGACTTACTCATTTTCGATTTATAAAATCAAAAAGATAAGTGCTATCAAAAATGGTTTAAAGAGAAATTGTAGATATTTTAAAAAGCTTAAATTCTTCTTTTAATCTTTTTTCACGTAACTGTCGTTGTTTGGCGTGAAACTGGAATGTACGATTATTGGATGGAATTTCGGATGGCTAAAACCATAAACATTGGTCAAGGAATGTTGGTTAACGAACTCGTTCTTTCTTTTAGGAACCAAAAAAAGTGTGCCAAAGATTAAGTTGATCCTTTCATTTTCTTGAGAGTTATCGTGATTTCTTTTCAACAGAATTTATATGTGTTTCAATTTATACAAGGTTTTATTACAAGTTTTTGTTTCAACAGAAATAAGGCCAAGGATACAACACTTTGAGATATCTCTTTGATATTATTTCTTCACTAGAACCACTATTTTCTAAATTAAAACAAAATTCAAAAGTATCAGCATAGCCGACTATAATAGGTAGACATTAATTATTGATGGTAGTAATGGTAAGTTGTAATGGTTATTTTGTTTATAATATAGGCTTAGGTATGAAAAAACCGAATGAGGTTGTCCACTTTGAGAGTAAGATGTTCTAGTTTGAGGATAATATTGTCCAGCTTTAGGATTAGCTGATACAGCTTAAACATTAGTCTGTCCTTGAAAACTCTCGTGATGATGAAAGTTAACATCCCAAAGTATAAGATACGAATTGTAAATTGTTATCCCAAGAAGATGCTCACTAAATAATATAATGCAATTAACAAAAGTCCAATCATCAATTAGATATGTTTTCATTTCCAACCAAATCTATATGCATTTTAATTTATACAAGATTTTATTACAAGTTTTTGTTTGAAAAAATATAAGGCCAAGGATGCAACACTTTGAGATATCTTTTTAATATTATTCCTTCACTAGAACTACTATTTTTTGAATTACGATAAAATTCAAAAGTATCAGCATCGCCGACTATAATAGGTAGACAGTACTTATTGATGGTAGTAATGGTTATGGTAATGGACAGTTTTAATGGTTATTTTGGTTGTAATATAGGTTTAGGTAAGAAAACACCAAATGAGGTTGCACACTTTGAGAATAAGATTTTCTAGTTTGAGGATGATATTGTCCAGCTTCAATATTAGCTGAAACAGCTTAAATATTAGTCTATTCCTGAAATTTTTCGTGATGATAAAAACTAACCTCCCAAACTATAAGATCCGAATCGAAAATTATTATCCGAAGAAGATACTCATTAAATAATATAATGCAAATAACTAAAGTTCATTCATCAATTAGATATGTTTTCATTTTTAACAGAATTTATATGTGTTTCAAATTATACAAGATGTTATTACAAGCTTTTGTTTGAACAGAAAAAAGGCCAAGGATGCAATACTTCAAGATATCTCTTTAAAATAATTTCTTCACTAGAACCACTATTTTCTAAATTAAAACAAAATTCAAAAGTATTAGCATCGCCGACTATGATAGGTAGACATGAGCTATTGATGGTAGTAATGGTAATGGTAATGGTAAGTTGTAATGGTTATTTTGGTTATAATATAGGTTCAGGAAAGAAAACACCAAATAAGGTTGTACACTTTGAGAATAAGATTTTCTAGTTTGAGGATGATATTGTCCAGCTTTAGGATTAGCTGATACAGGTCAAACATTAGTCTGTTCTTGAAATATCTCGTGATGATAAAAATAACCATCCCAAAGTAAAAGATACGATTTTTAAATTATTATCCGAACAAGATACTCACTAAATAATATCGATGGGTTCTACGAATATTAGGCTATTGTTCCGTTACCGCTAAGAAAGCGACTATCATCGCATTACGAATAAGCACTAGTATATCGTTCCGCTACGGATTAGAACTAGTCTAAATTCATTTAGCTAAGTTTTCAGGAGGAAGAAATTAAATTTTGTATTCGTAAATCAAATCAGGAACTAAAAATAAATTAACAAGCTTTAAAAGTAATAATATTTATAGCGTGATTTGAATCAATAACTCAAAATAAATCTCTCCTCGATCGTAACAATGACAAAAATGTGTAGTTTTCAGTTCTTCAGTCTGTGCTGTGTGTCATTTTTGTGCTATTTTTAGAAATAAATTATTACAAAATTAAGGATATTGTTCCGAAGATGCTCATTGATACGAATATTAATTAATTATCTTTTTGATTACAGTTTTCTGTCTAATGTCAAATGTCTAGATAAAATTTCAAACATAACCTATAAGTCATGTCATTATGGAAAATGCATTTTAGGAACTTTTAGGTATATATGTATTAATAAGACAATATTACAATGTTTTCACAATTAATTGCGATTGAGTGAATGAAGTAATAGTCTTTGTAATCATGCTGAATTATTCGATAAATTTGCATTTGAAATGCTATTGTATGGACGATAGCTTATTATTCGTCGGAACATTTCCTACGAATTCAAAACTCCAGCATTTTGTATTACAGTTTGTAACGTAATTTAAGATCCTATAACTTTCAAAACAAGAAATTTGCAAAGATTTTTATTTTCTTAACACTTCTACAGTAATTTCTTAAAAAATGAAGTTAGACTAATTCTTATCCGTAGCGGAGCGATAGACTAATGCTTATTCGTAATGGAATGATAGTCGCTTTCTCAACGGTAACGGAACAATAGCCTAAAATTCCTAGAACCCATCGATATAATGTAATTAACCAAAGTCCAATCATCAGTTAGATATGTATTCATTTCCAACAGAATTTATAAGTGTTGCAAATTATACAAGATTTAATTACAAGTTTTTGTTTGAACAGAAATAAGGCCAAGGATACAGCACTTTGAGATAATATTATTTATTCACTAGAACCACTATTTTCTGAATTGAAACAAAATTAAAGAGTTTCAGCATCGCCGAATATTATAGGTAGACATTAGTTGTTGTTGGTAGTAATGGTTATTTTGGTTATAATATAGGTTTAAGTAAGATGACACCGAATGAGGTTATCCACTCCGAAAGTAAGATGTTTGATTTTGAGGATGATATTATCCAACTTCATATTAATCTGATACACCTTGTCCAATCATCAGTTAAATATGTTTTCATTTTTAACCAAATTTATATGTGTCTCAAATTATACAAAATTTCATTACAAGATTTTGTTTGAACGGAAATAAGGCCGAGGGTGCAGAACTTCAAGATATCTCTTTAATGTTTTTTTTTAATTGGAACCACTATTTTCTGAATTACGACAAAATTCAGAAGTTTCAGCCTCGTCGACTATGATAGGTAGACATTAGTTATTGTTGGTAGTAATGGTAATTTCAATGGTAATGGTAAGTAATAATGGTGGTTTGGTTACAATACAGGTCTGGGTAAGATGACACCGAATGAGGTTGTACACTCTGCAAGTAAGATGTTCTGGTTTGAGGATGATATTGTCCAGCTTTAAGATTAGCTAATACAACTTAAACATTAGCCTGTTCTTGAAATCTCTCGTGATGATAAAAATTAACATCCCAAACTATAAGAATTGAATCGTAAATTACTACCTGAGGAAGATCGCCGACTATGATGGGTAGACATTAGTTGTCGTTGGCAATAATGGTTATTTTGGTTATAATATAGGTTTGAGTAAGATGACACCGAATAAGGTTATCCCACTCCGAAAGTAAGATGTTCGATTTTGAGGATGATATTGTCCAACTTCATATTAACCTGATACAACTTGAACATTAGCCTGTTTTCGAAAACTCTCGTGATGATAAAAATTAACGTCCAAAACTATAAGATCCGAGTTGTAAATTACTATCTGAGGAAGATACTCTTCAAATAATATGATGCAATCAAATAAAATCCAATCGTCAGTTAAGTATGTTTTCATTTTCAACAAAATTGATATGTGTTTTAAATTATAGAAGATTTCATTACAAGTTTTTGTTTGAACAGAAATAAGGCCAAGGATGCAGCACTTAAAAATATCTCTTCAAACATATTTCTTCACTGGAACCATTATTTTCTGAATTAAAACAAAATTCAAAAGTTTCAGCATCGCCGACTATGATAGGTAGGCATTAGTTACTGTTGGTAGTAATGGTAATGGTAATGGTAAGTAATAATGGTTATTTTGGTTATAAAACAGGTTTCGGTCAGATGACACCAAATGAGGTTATACACTCTGCAAGGAAGATGTTCTAATTTGAGGATGATATTGTCCAGCTTTAGGATTAGCTAACACAGCCTAAACATTAGCCTCTTCTCGAAAACTCTCGTGATGATAAAAATTAACGTCCCAAACTATAAGATCCGAATCGTAAATTACTACTCCAAGAATATACTCTTTAAATAATATAACCCAAATAACTAAAGTCCAATCATCAGTTAGATATGTATTTATTTTCAACAGAATTTATATTTGTTTAATATCATACAATGTTCGATTACAAATTTTTGCTTAAACAGGCATGAGGCCAAGAATGCAACACTTTAAAGTATCTCTTCAATATTATTTCTTCGCTAGAACCACTATTTTCTGAAGTACGGCAAGATACAGAAGTTCCAGCATCGCCGACTATGATAGACAGACATTAGTTATTGCCGAAATAACGGTTATAAAATAGGTTTGGGTTCATCAGTGGATGATTTTGTTCATTCTGATAGGAAGATGTTGCAGCTTGACGATGAGATAATTCTGATTGAGCTTGTGGAGCCAATAGAGCCTGTTGACCTCGTAACAGTTGAGCCTCTTGAGCCTGCTGAGCATCTGCAGCCTTTTCCTGAAAATCCTCGTGATGATATGAGTGAATATTAAGGTCGTACTGATTAACAGGAACAGATTGTTGACCATGCGGACGTTGAGAATTTTGAGGGTCTCCTAATTTTTTAAGTTTATATACAGGTATATGCTTATACGCGACGTGTTGTGGTTGAACCTGACTGTCGTGGCCACTGTCTAAAACGAAAGCTTCAGCTATCTTTGGTGGTTGCTCACTTTTTCTTTTCCCCTTAACTTGAGAGCTTAATTCTGCAAAAATAAGTAGAAATTCAAGAACTTAAGAGGTAGCCGTTAGCGAACTTGGCCGGAATTAAAGATCTCCCTAAACGTTGGGATGCCATCATTCAGTAGCATGGAGACTACATAGAAGGACTATAGTGACACATCGCCTATTACGTTTTGTAAGGTTTTTCAACAAATTATTATGCAATGCTCTTGAACTAAAAGTGAATTCTTAATTATGCCTGTCAATTTGGGAACATTGTTTCCTTCGAGTTTTTCAAATGACCCAATTGACATTGAGGAAAATTGACAACACTGCTTTCGAGATTTTCGTGACATACCTATTTTTTAGAAAAGGATTCGATATCATCGAATGTAGACGCCAAAATTGTATAAATATTTTGAATTGTGAGATTTTTTAATGCCGTTAATATTATACTAACCGATAGCGTTGATGAAAACAGCACAAGTGAGAATTAAGGCCCACATGTTAGCTACAGGAATATCTGACTTTTTTCAAAACTTTGACGAATGTAAGAGATAAATTTAAAGGAAAATTTTTGCTTGTATTATACGATCTGTTTAATTCTGTATTATTTTATCGATTCTGTGCTCTTTTACAGCAATGGTACTGAAGCAAAAAATGTAGATAAGAAGCATATACGGAAAAGCTTATATACCAGTATTCACAGTATTAATGTATTAGCCTGATGACAATCGACCGACTTTACGTGACAAAACATATAATGATTTGAATAAACTAACAATGAATAATAAAGGACAAATATGAAAGTAATCATGACAAATCAACTTTGTATGTTATTTTGCAATATCTGAATAAGCAACCCCGGAATGAAAAGCAATTATTTGATGTTCAGTATTAAATTAGGAAATATCTTGAATAAACAAATCAGTAATTCATTACTAATCTTTAGTGACCCACTTTTCGCTAATCTAATCTGTGAAATGTTCCTATCATTAATTTAGTTTTAACCATTTTTATTTAGAGAGGCAATAAAGTCTCTCTTGCGTAAGAAAAAAAGATATCAAATGAAAATAATCCTCTCTAGATACTCAAATTCATCCTTCTTCAAGGCAAATTATTTTTACAAGAATTGCTAAATAATAGAAATTATCTATGGAAAATTAGAAAAATGTAGAACCGAAACGAATTTTTAAAATCAAAAACCGAAATCTGTTGAAAAGTAGCACATGAAAACTCAGAATGTGTATAATTAGTTTGAAGCCCATTGATTTTTCCCCCTCTAAAATCAAATTATTAAATTTATCGGATCCTCGAAACTGGAAATCTTTCAATTTTTTCTTGCTTTGTTTAATTTCTGAAATCTATCTGGAATCTTTGCGAAATAATAGAAGTCTTTCTGAAATCTTTTAAATCTATCCGAAATCTTTACGAAATATTTGAAATCTGTGTAAAATCTTTATAAAATATTTGAGATATCATTGCATCCTTTGTCAAATCTTTATGAGATCTTTGGAAATCTTTTCAAAATGTTCGAAATATTTGTGAAATTATTTGAATCTTTTTTAAATCTTTAGGAAATCATTAAAATCTTTTAAACCTATCCAAAATCTTTGAAATGTTTTTTATATCTTTGAGAAATCGTTGAAATCTTTATCTCTTTGTAATCTATCTAAAATATTGCTGACATATTTGGTAATATTTGTGAAATCATCGAAATCTTTGTGAAATGATAGAAGTCTGTGAAATAATAGAAGTACTTTTGAAATCTTTTAAATCTATCCGAAAACTTTGAAAAATATTTAAAATCTTCCTGAAATCCTTATGAAATCTTTGGAAAATAATTTCAATTTTATCAAATCTTTGGATAACTTTACAAAATATTTGAAATATTTGTGAAATATTTGAGAAATGATTGAAATCTTTGTGAAGTTTTTTAAATATATCCGAAGCCTTTAAAATCTTTGTGAAATCTTTGTAGAATCTTTATGAAATCTTTGTGAATTCTCTATAAATCTTCGCGAAATATTTGAAATCTTTGTGAATTCTTTATGAAATCTTTGAAAAATGATTGTAATATTTGTCAAATATTTGTGAAGTCTTTGAAATCTATCCGAAATCTTTGTAAAATCCTTAGGAAATCTTTGTTCAATCTTTGAAATCTATCTGAAATCTTTGTAAAATAGTAGAAGTCTTTCTGAAATCTTTTTGAAATCTTTGTGAAACCTTAAAAATCTTCGGGGAATCATTGAAATCCTTGTAAAATCTTTGTGAAATATTTGTGAATTTTCTAAAAATCTTTGCGAAATATTTGAAATCTTTGTGAAATCATTGAAATCTGTGTTCAATCTTTAAAATCAATGTGAAATCTTTGTGAACTAATAGAAGTCTTTGTTAAATCTTCCAAATCTATGTGAAATATTTGAAATCTTTGTGAAATCATTAGGGAATCATTAGAATCTTTATTCAATCTTTAAAATTAATCTGAAATCTTTGTGAAATAATAAAAGTCTTTATGAAATCTTTGAAATATTTGCGAAACCTTTGAAATCTTCGGGAAATCATTAAAATCTTTGTGAAATCATTGTAAAATCTTTGTGAAATATTTGTGAATTCTCTAGAAATCTTTGCGAAATATTTGAAATCTTTGTGAAATCATTAGGAAATCATTGAAATCTGTGTTCAATCTTTAAAATCAATCTAAAATCTTTAAAATCTATCTGAAATCTTTGTGAAATAATAGAAGTTTTTGTGAAATCTTTGTGAAATATTTAAAATCTACCTGAAATCTTTGCGAGATATTTGAAATCTGTGTTCATTGTTTGACATCAACCTGAAATCGTTGTGAAATAATAGACGTCTTTGTGAAATCTTTCAAATCTTTTTAAAAGCATTTCAAAATATTTGAAATCTTTGGGGAATCATTAAAATCTTTGTAAAATCTTTGTGAAGTCTTTGTAAAATCTTTGCGAAATATTCAAAATATTTTTAAAATATTCGATAACACTCGTGAGATTATTGAAATATTTGTGAAATCCTTGATAAATGATTTTAATATTTGTGTAGTCTTTTAAATCTATCCGAAATCTTTATTCACTCTCTGAAATCTATCTGAAATAATGGAAGTCTTTGTGAAGGTTTTTATGTCTGACCGAAGTCTTTGCGAAATATTTGAAATCTTTGTGAAATCTTTATAAAATCTTTGAAAAATTATTGCAATATTTGTGAAATCTTTGTGACATCTTTTAAATCTACCCGATGTCTTTATGAAACTTGGAAATATTTGGGTAATCATTTAAATCTTTGTTCTGTCTTTGAAGTCTTTGTAAAGACTTTTAAATCTATCGAAAATCTTTGGAATCTTTGTGAAATCATTAGGAAATCTTTGTGAAATCTTTGTCAAATCTTTGTGAAATCTTTGTGAAATAATAGAAGTCTTTATGAAATCTTAAAAGTCTATCTGAAATCTTTGTGAATTATTTGAAATCTTTGCGAAATCATTGAAATCTTTGAGAAATCTTTATGAAATCTTTCAAAAATTATTGCAATATTTGTGAAATCTTTTAAATCTACCCAAAATTTTCATTAAACTAGGAAATATTTGGGTAATCATTTAAATCTTTGTGCTGTCTTTGAAATCTTTGTGAAATCATTAGGAAATCTTTGTCCAATCTTTGAAATCTATCTGAAATCTTTGAGAAATAATAGCAGTCTTTGTGAAATCTTTCAAATCTATCTGAAATCTTTGCGAAATATTTGAAATCTTTGGTAAATCTTTGTGAAATCTTTGTGAAATCTTTGTAAAATCTTTGTGAATTCTTTGTGAAATCTTTGTGAGTTCTTGACAAATCGTTGCGAAATATTTTTAAAATATTCGATAACACTTGTGAAATTATTGAAATATTTTTGAAATCCTTGAGAAATGATTGTTAATTTTGTGAAGTCTTTTAAATCTATCCGAAATCTTTGAAATCTTTGTTCACTCTCTGAAATCTATCCGAAATAATGGAAGTCTTCGTGAAAGCTTTTAAGTCTATCCGAAATCTTTGCAAAATATTTTAAATCTTTATGAAATCTTTATGAAATCTTCGGAAAATTATTGCAATATTTGTGAAATCCTTGTGATATCTTTTAAATTCTACCCAAAATCTTTATGAAATCTGTGAAATATTTGGGAAATATTTGTAAAATCTTTGTGAATTCTTGACAAATCTTTGCGAAATATTTTTAATAATTTTGAAATATGTGATAATACTTATGGAATTATTGAAATCTTTGTGAAATCATTTAAATCTTAGTTCACTCTGTGAAATCTATATAAAATAATAGAAGTCTTTATGAAAGCTTTTAAGTCTATCCGAAATCTTTGCGAAATATTTTTAATGTTTGTGAAATCTTTATGAAATCTTTGAAAAATTATTGCAATGTTTGTCAAATCTTTGTGAAGTAATTAGGAGATCTTAGTTCAATCTTTGACATCTATCTGAAATCTTTGTAAATAATAGCAGTCTTTGTGAAATCTTTAAAATCTATCTGAAATCTTTGCGAAATATTTGAAATCTTTGGGGAATTATTGAAATCTTTGTGAAATCTTTCTGAAATCTTTGTGAATTCTATAAAAATCTTTGCGAAATATTTGAAATATTTTCGGAATATTGGTAATATTTGTGAAATTATTGAAATATTTGTGAAATTTGGAATTGGTTGCTGAAATAAATTTATAGGATCCTGGACAAGTTCCTGTACATGTACCCGGGTCTCAAAACGTTTTGTTAAAGAACCTGTACAGGATAATTCAAAATTTAACTTGCTTACAGGTTTCTTTGCAGGACCATGTACAGTTTCCTTCGCCAAATTCCTTTACAGAAACCTTTTAAGATTACCTGTACACTGCACAGGTTCGTGAACAGGTGCGTGTCGAGGAGCATGTCCAGGATACTCCGAGGTTCCTGTACGGGAATTTTCAGCTCGTTTATGGGAGAATTCGACAAAAAAATGAGAAAGTTATGTAACTTTTTCATTTTTTTACATTTTTCCCCATGTTACTCATAAGATAAGAAAAATTAGGAAAATTTATTTATTCAGAACCCTATGCTTTTTTTCGAAAATGATTCGAGTTCAAGATCTTGGCATGTCGAATTAGGATTTTAAAAAATTACCTTGCTATAGTTTTATTTTTTTACATCAGCGGTTAAAAAAACAGTAAATGAGCAAAATTTGTTTATTTAGATACCTATGCTCGAAACTTTTCTTTCAGTCCGACTTTCTGCTACTTAGGCTTAAATTGAAGCTTTTGACACGTAGAACTGAGATTACAAATAAAATTTGGTATGGTATATATCTCTTTTTTCATATCAGTGGTTAAAAGAATTATAGTAAAAAAATAAGCAAAACTTGTTTGTTAAGACCCCTATGCAGGAAGCTTTTTTCTTTTAGTCCAATTTTTTTTCAGAGATGACTCAAATGGAAGACCTGGGCATGTCAAATTGAAATGAGAATTAAAATTTACTATGCTATAGTTTTTTTTATATCTTATCAAAAGTAAAATAAGACAAATGAGCAAAATTTGTTTATTTAGACCTCTATGCTCGAAACTTTTATTTCAGTCCAATTTTTTACCAGTATCGCTTAAATTGAAGCCTCATATATATATATATATATATATATATATATATTGTTTGCTTAAATAATAATTTTTAAAAATAAGCTAAGTCTAACCAGCAGTAGGAAATATTTTTATTTTCAACATAATTCATATGTTTTTGAATTAAACAAGTTGTTAATACATGCATTTATATAAAATATGTAGATGCTAGTTAACAAATCCGTTTTAAGTTTGCTATTGAGATTGCTGATAAGGTGGTCCAGTTGCAAAAGATGATATAGAATTATTTTTAAAAGTATCTTTATGAATTGTAGGATGATTAAGATCTACAAGAAGACGATAATGTTGATAACGAGGTCCTTGATAATCATTCTGGAGGTGTTCCCCTTGCATAGATTTTTGAGTTTTATATTTCATGTCTGCCTTATCTTGATTCACGTAGTTGAACGATTTTAGTCGAATATCATATTCGTATTGGTTAGGCTTATTACCGCCTACAGGATGACTGTCTAAAATATAAGCTATACCTATACGCTCTGGTACGTATTTTCCAGAACGGCCTTGAGAACTTGAATCTGCAGAAATAAATAGAAATTCGTGAATTTCGGATGCTCAAGAATTATTTAAATTACAATTTACATTAAGATAACGATATTTTGGACATTTTGCCAAGGGAGAGGAAACCTGCAGAAATCCTTCCCGAACGCTCGGTTACCAAAATTTAGTTATCTAAATTTAATATATTTTTAGAATTGTAGGGTAAGTTTTATATTGATAGTATACGTACCGATATCGTTTAGGAAAACGAGACAAATGATAATTATGACCAACATTTTCTCTAGTAGGGCCAACTAATTCTTTTAGAAATTTCAAAAACGACACATTTTGAGAAGAATAATCGCTTATATGATATTAGGACTATATACTAGGATTTTTTATTGCTATTAGGTTTAGTTGAGAGTTTTTCTTTTCTTTGAGGCCATAAATTTTTGAGTACTGACGCAATAATTAGAATAATTTTACAATGTTTATATATCAGAGTAAGACGGTAATAAACTGAAAAATAACGAGTTTAAGTTAAAAATAGAATACTTATCTTTTTTTGAATTTTTTATATTTCAAGTTATTTATCTTTTAATCTTACAGCTTGAAATTTTTATACTTTTTTTATAAAATCGAATTTTCTCATTTTTCTCGCAAAACAACGGCATACGATAAAACTTTGACAATAAAGATTGCACGCATTAAAAAGGTGTAATTTTTATAGAAATTTTTAAGACGTGCAAAATTTTATCTCAAAATTATTTGGTATGTGTCATTGTTTGCGAAAAAAATAGAAAATTCGATTTTATTAAAAAAACATTCTCCTGGCTACAAAAGTTATTTAGCTCGCATCAAACTCACAAGATTTCTTCTCTATGAAATTGTAAATTAAAACAAAAAATGATGTGCAGGTTTTTTGATCAAATCGAATCTTAATATACATATAAAAAGGATAAAAACCATCAAATCAAAAAGAAAACGATAAATATCTGAATTAGGTCAAAAGTTATAAAGGATTATGGAAATTTGGTGTTTTTTGAAAAATAAAGCACAAAATTCAAATAGGCATAACTTCGTAGATAATTTCTTTTTGCAAATTTAAAAAATACGTATGCCCAATTTCCTGTAAAAAATAACATATTTCCTCCCAAGGAGATTCTGCAACTTCAAGTGTAGAACTTGCCTGATTTGAAATAGATTCGGTCATAAAAAATTTGAAGAATTTTTTATATATCTGTTCAATTCCAAAAAAAACAATGTTAAAAAAAGGAGGAGGTTGTTTAAAAAATGGGTAACTCTAATGTTGATTTATTATTTGTTCATAATTAAAAAGCCAAAGCAAAGTTAAAAATTTGAGGAAAAACAGCAATATTTTAGCAATTACCTAAGAAAAGGTATAAGCAATATCATAAACAATAATGAATTGCTCAAACCATTATGTTTGTTTACTTGCATTAATAATTACCTAACTAAGTAAAAAGTGGACACAAAGTTAAAAATTTCAGAAAAAAACGCAATTTTCTAGCATTGTTCAGAGATAATATAATTTAAAATAATAATAAATTATTTCAAAATAATTTTTGTTAAGTTAAATTAACTATTACCTCATTCTAAATAAGAAGTTGACAAAAAGTAAAAAATCCCAGAAAAAGCTGCAAATATCTAGCATTAAAATAGAAGAAGACAGTTATAAACAATAATAATTTGTTCATATAATTATATTGGTTAAATTTAATTATTTTTTACATCAGTTGAATATTTCAAAAAAACCGCAATTTTATAACATTATTCGAAGAGAATATTATTAAAAATAATAATGAATTGTTTAAAAAATTATGTTGGTTGACTTAAATTAATGATTACCTCACTATAATTTAAAAGTGAACGAAAAGTGAAAAATTTAGGATCTCATATTATTATAAACAATAATAAATGGTTTAAACAATTATTTATGTTAATTATAATT
>CAKNWT010332798.1:2689-16534 GCA_932066315.1 Andricus coriarius
ACAATCTATGGAATCCGGCTATCAAGTGTACACGATCTATACCGATTTCTTAAAAGCTTTTGATATACTCGATCAGAGCATTCTGGTGGCAAAGCTCAGATCCTTGGGAATCGGATCTAATTTTCTATCTTGGATCTCAAGTTACATGAGTAGCAGATTCCAATCTGTCCGAGTTGAAAATAAATACTCCAACGACTTCCACGTAACATCTGGGGTGTAGCAGAAGTTACATCTCGGCCCGCTTTTTTTTATCCTTCTTGTCAATGATGTTAAGAGCCATTTTAAAATTTTGTTCCTTTTTACTCTTTGCTAATGAATTGAAAATGCTTAGAGTAATTCGCTCCCTTCTGGATTGCATTGAACACCAAAATGATCTTAACAGATGACAGGATTGGTGCTCTCTAAATGGGTTGCGGCTAAACGCTAAAAAAGGCGATGAGGTTCTACTCGGAGTAGGTCTGGTGCGTGACCTGGTGCTTCTCTTGTACAAAGAGCTTTCCTATAATGATCAAGTTTCTGAGAACTATATGTAAATATTTTTGAATATTCTATTCAAATATGATTTTTCAAAAATATCACAGTAGGAATCACTCTTTATGTTTATGGAAACATTTCTTCGAATTGAAGCACACACGAAATATTTTATTTCGTTCTTTTCACAAGACTCTTTGCGTTCTACTGTCTATCGGGCCACTTGAAAAATTGAAGACTGTAGCCTACGCAGCATTCACAGGGCCTGATCACTCGTTATGTTTATGAAAACATTTCTTCGAATTGAAGCACACACGAAATATTTTATTTCGTTCTTTTCCCAGGACTCTTTGCATTTCTCTTATTTATCGGGCCACCTGCAAAATTAAAGACTATAGCCTACGCAGCATTAGTAGTGTCTCATCATGTGTTACGTGTTATAAAAACATTTCTTTGATTTTAAGCACGGGAAACATTGTATTTCATCTCAAGGAGACATAGTTTTGAAGCCTTGAAAAATCCTTATATTATTATTCGAATTGTTACTAGCCTTCTTTTAAATCTTTACAAATTAAAAATTATAGCCCTATACATTTTCTAATTTATGCCAATATTTTTAGAAATCTTTTTAAATATTTTTTCATCATTCCTCAATCGAAAATACGATTTTCGACACCAGTCGAAAGGGTTGAAAATTAAGTTTTCTACCCTAGGGAAGAAAACTCGATTTTCAACGCGCTCCACAGGTATCTCAAGTCGAATTTCGATTATCTATATGACGAAAAATTGTCTTGAAACCTTTCAAATTCTTTCATAAATTCGTTGCGAAATATTGAATACAATACATTTTGCTTGACATTATTTTTAATTCTTTGCAAATTTTTTAAATATTTTTAAACTTGTCAAAACTCTCAAGCCTTCAGATTATCTTTTTAAATTATTCGAATTTTTCCTTAAAACTATTTCAAAATTCTGCAAAATTAAAAAAATTTCCTGAACATTTTTTCGATTTTTTTCTCTATAATTTTAAAAATGTCGAGAAATGTTTAGAAAGATTTTTGAATATACTTATCAAAGTAATTTTTCAAAATGAAAAGTCAATAAAAATTTTCCTAGGAATCGGAAGAATTCTTTTTAAAAATCTTTATTTTGTTTGAAATTTGAAAAAAAAGTTTTACGTTATAAATTGCTTTAGAAATTTTTCCAAAACTTTTATATAACTTGTGAAATTATTCGAATCATTCCTAATATTTTTTGTTTAAATCTTTCAAAATTAAAAAACTTCTCCTGTATTTTTTTTCAATGTTCTTTGAAATATTTTTAAATTTGGTTAAAAAATTAATCATTAAAACTAAAAAATTTGAAATTTTCTAGGAATCCTAAGAAATTTTTGATAATTTCTTGAAACTTCTTAAAATTGTCTGAAAGTATCCCAGGAATCTTAAGAAATGTTTGTGTCCTCTTGAATCTTCTCAAGATTTAAATTATTTTCGAATCTTTTTAAAGCTTCTAAGACATCTAAATATGTTTTGAAATTATTTAAAGTTTTCCTAAAAAGTTTATAACATCGTGCAAAACCAGAAAAATTGTCCTTAAATCTTCAAGATTCTCTGTCGACACCGTTTTGAAAAATAATCGATCATAATGTATAATTTTTTCAACTTTTTGCGATTTTTTTTCTTATATAAAGCATAATGTACATTTGCAATTCAAACTCATTTTATTTATCTTTTTTTTATAATTAGCGAACGAATAAAATATTCACTGCAGTTAAGAGATAAGTTACAATCATTTGCACTTTTATTTCTGCTAGCTAGTCGACTTTATTTTTTAAGTGAGCCAAGGTATCGTCAGAATTTTTTTAAATCTACAAAAGTTTAGAAAATTACAAAAAAAATCTAAAGAGAAGAAAAGTGGACTTCGTTCTTTAAATTTTCAATAAATGGAAAAGAGTGTTTTCATTCTTGCGATATTTTTATATCATGGAATTGTCTTTACTGAAAGTGGTCGTCCAGATTCAAGCGTCACAATCGTAAGAAATTTTTTAAGGTTTATTATTTGAAAAAAAAGTTATAATTAATTAATACAAATAAATTATTGTATTTATTTTTAGACTAAATTGGTAATGAATTATGGTTACGCGGTTGAGATTCATAAAGTTATAACTGAAGATGGATATATTTTGGAAATTCATCGAATTCCTGGAATAATAAATGAAAAATTAAATGGAACGAAAAAAGAAAAAGTGGCTTTATTAATGCATGGCCTTATCGGTTCATCAGCTACTTGGCTCGTTACAGGACCCAATCGATCAATAGGTAAAATTACTTTTTATAAATTAATTTAAAAAAAATTTCTTTTACTTACAATTATTTATATTTCGTGATTCTATAAAACAAAATGTATGATAAAATAATTATTTGAACCTATAAAATAACATTTTAATAATATAAATTTAAAAGACTACATAACTGACTTCGGATGTCCTAGAAATTCATTCCTTATCAGGTTGGCGAGTGGTAATTATAGTTGCATTTGATAATGAAATTTATATTTCGGTAAACAAACGTTTTGCACAAAGTCTTCATTATGATAATAATAATAATAGTTATTGAAAAAAATAGTTTACAATTTTAATAAAAAAAGGTTGTATTTCTACCAAAAGAGATAAAATTGCAAACCAAAAAGACCAACTTTCAAGAAAATAGTCCTAGGGTTTTCGTGAAATTTAAAAAAGATTTTGAAAAATTTCAGATATATCGAAAAAGTATTTGGAAAATTTCTACAACATATTATTTTTTATTTTACATGGTTTTTCCAAATTCAGAAAATATTTGATTAGTTTAAAAGATATTTAAGACTTTTTGAAGTGTAGAAAAAACATAAGAATATTTTATAAATGTTCGGGAATGTGTTGAAGTTATAAAATATTTGTAGCATTGTAAAGATTTTTAAAATGCATAAATATCTTTTAAACTGACTAAAATTATTCCTAACATTGCTTAAAATTCTTCCAGATTAAGAAAATTTTGTTACTATCTCAACCCTTTCAAAATATTTGAAAAACTTCCAAATTTTATTTCGAAATCTTCAAAAATGTACATTTTGTTTAAGGTTTTTTGAAATTTTTTACTATTTGAAAAATTGAAAAAAATCTAAATATATTATAAAATGATTAGAATTTTTCTTAAAGTTTCATATGATTCTGCAAAATTTATTAAAATATGCTCTTTAAGTAAATGTTATAAAATATAAAATCATTGAAATTTTTCCGAGAAATCTTGAGAACATTTTTTTATTTTCTTGGAACTCAAAATTCTTAAAAAACTTTTAAATCGTTTGTTCGAAATCTTTAAAATTCTACATTTTTTGAAAATAGAAATATTTTTATATACTTAAAAAATTTTTCAGGCTTTTTTAAACTTATTCGAATTTTTTCTAAAATTTTGTAATCTTGCAAAATTGAATTTTTTTTTGAAATCTTCTACATTCTTCTCAGAAATTTTAGGAAATGATTTTAAATCTTGGTAAATATTATCTTTAAATGAATTTTAAGAACAAAAATTAAACGAACTTGTACAGGTGATCTTGACAGTTCTTGTGCAGGATTTTGTCGAAAAAACTATACATGATCCTGCAATTAACCTGCATCGATAAAGGAACCTGTAAATGATCCTGTACGGGTTCCTGTACAGATTCCTTTGCAAAGAAAATTGAGGCGCAGGTTCCTGTACAGAAACTTATATAGGATCCCTCACAAAAACCAATCAAAGGAATCTTTGGAAGGAACCTGTACAGAAACACGTATAGGGTCCTTTACAAAAAGCCATCGCGAAAAGTCATGTCGCTTACAGCTGTAAAGTTGCCTACCATTTATTCCCTTGAAGATCCAACTTACCATCGAGAGAGCCAAGCCACTAGCGAAACCTCGCGGATTAGTTCCTACGCAGGTTCATGTATAGGATCCTGAACATGTTCCTGTATATGAACCCACATCTCGATCGACTCTGTGAAGGAACCTGTACAGGATCATTCAAGGGTTGGCTTGTATACAGGTTCCTTTACAGGATCATGTACAGTTCCCTTCGCCAAATTTCTGCACAGGAACCTTCAAGATTACCTGTACAAGTTTGTGTGCAGTTTCGTGTACAGGATAATGTGCAGGATCCTCAGAGGTTCCTGTGCAGGAATTTTCGTCTGGGATATTACTAGATATTTTTTGAATTTCGATGTGTCTCTTTTATCTATTTAGCACTTAAGCGCATCTTCCAGTACATCTCTGATTGTTGGCAGCATATGTTTCTTAGTACCACAAAACTTCACCATTCTGTTCAGCTTCGTCTCCATTATGCTGAGCTGTCTAGCTTCATCCTACCTTTTCTCCATCAAGTCAAGCTTATATTGCTTTACTTGAGACTTCTCCCACTCTCTCTTTCTACCCTCTCTTCTGTTGTCTCCGATACGTTGAATCCACCTCCGTATGTTAAGTTACCAAAATTCGGTGTTACCCCAGTCGGCAATGTAGATACTTGACATGGATCTCAGTAGATATATCAGGGAACTACATTATCGATTAAGTACTGGGTATTAGTAATGTGGAGAGTAAAAAGTGGTACTTAGCCCTAGTGATACCTTCACTTGGAACTCTGCGTATGTGCATTCTCCGGGCCTGGACTTGTTAATGGGCTGAATTTGAATTTTTGAAGATTGAATATTTATCGGAAGTCAGTTTTACATCTACTTCTACAAAACATCATCCACCGCCACACTCACCACCACCACCCCCGGCAATAACCTTCAACCAGAAACGGAGACACGGTCACAAACAATGGTCCGAGCATGGTACCAAAAGAAAAACTCCCAAGTCGAGGTGTTAGCAACCGTCCCGGAGGCTGCATGGCACCAGGGTCTGGTGTTGCAGTTGTTCTAGGATACCAGGTTGCCTCTTAAGAGTATTTAGACCTTGATCCTGACGGCGGGGCTCTACCTTAGTGGACCGTTTTTCCTCTAGATACTCGCAGGTTCAAGATAGAGCAAAAAGCAAAAAAAAAAACGAAAGTTTGCGTGAGCATTTGGGAGGTGATTTAGACGTGATTGAGGACGGAAGCCGTTTCTTGGATATGTCATATACGTGGGCGACTAAAGAACAGTTCTAGTGGCAATCTGAGTTAAACTTGAATGAGTTGATAAGGCTGAAGGACGTTCTTATGAAGACGGAGCCCATCTGTGGAACGAAGAAGAAGATATATCTCCAATTAGGGATGGTATCGAGGAGGCGCAGAACGCCATGGGTAACCTGTAAAACGGTGCGGCCAGTTTGGCTGGGGTTTTCAAAATTCCTTAATCCGACATGAGCGTGGTATGCTAGAATTCAAATTAGTGTTCCATATCAAGATTACGAATCTTTGGAGAAAAAGCAGTAGTCCTTGACAAAGATATCTCGAAAGGAAAAATGGCAGTTAATTCTTTAAAAGAAGAGTCTATACCTCAAGAAATTGAAAACGGACCAAATCTCGCGGAAAGCCAAGATAAAAAACATCAAATTCTTTATATGGAAGAAAATGAAAATTTGCCTGAAGAAGAGAGAGCCATCTTTACTGAACATTTAATCGAAGAGGAAGAACAAATGCCTCTTATAGAAGAAAGACAGAACCCACTAGAAGAAGAGGGACTTCCTGAAGTGGAAGGAAATCTAAGAAGGGGTCCAGGAAGACCAAAAATCCTTAGGACTGGAAACAAAGGACGTACTAAGAAGCAGTATTCTTTGGTACAACCTCAAGAAGAAATACCAAATTTAGGGGACGACATGGAAAGGGAACGAGAAAATTGTGTTCTTATGAACATCGTTGAAGATTACGCAAATATAGCCACAGAAATTCCTTGGAAACTGGCTCTAAGTGGACCAGATTGGGAATCTTGAAAAGACGCGATTACCGAAGAAATAAAGTCTCTTCTGAAGCACAACACCTGGAAAATCGTGAAAATACCCAAGAACCGAAATGTCATAGGATGCCGAACAATACTCCGAAATAAATACAACCCTGATGGTAGTATCGAAAGGAGGAAGGCTCGAGTCGTTGCACAGGGATTTACCCAACGCCAAGGTATAGATTTCAACGATAGGTTTGCTCCAGTGACTCGTCTAGGTTCAGTTAGATTGCTTTTGGCACTGGCTGTTCGAGAAGAATTACAAATTCATCCAATAGATGAATGGTAAAATAATAGATAGACTTGAATGGTAAACTTGAAGAAGAAATTTGTATGAAAGTACCCAAACTACTAGAAGAGTCCTTAGAACAAATTTTGTCAAGAAAACAAGACGATAAAACTGGAGAAAATGCAAAACAGATACTCAAGGATCTTCAAGGAGGAAATGAGGTAAGTTCATTGCAAAGATCCCTCTATGGTTTAAAACAAGCAGGTCACCAGTGGCATAAGCGTTTTGATGAACATCTTTAAAGTATTGGATTAAAACCAATTAATGCTGATCCTTGTGTATATTCTATGCGAGGAGCGGAGGAAATCATACTCGTTGTTATCTATGTGGATGATATCCTCATCGCCTACAAGAGCATATCCAACCTTGAATTTTTACAGAAGAAATTAACAGGCACTTTTGGGCTTAAAGACCTAGGATAAGCTCATTATTGCCTAGGCATTGAGCTTTGACAAAGAAAGAACTGTATGATTATATTTCAAAAACGATACATCCGGAATATACAGAAACGTTTTAACATGAATTATTCAAATATCGTCACAACACTAGGGGATCAAAACGTCAAATTACAAAAAGCGAGAAGCAATCCAATCAAGCGTAAAAAGCAAGACTTTATCAAGAACTTATAGGTGCATTAAACTAACTAACATACGTCCATACTAACATACGTACATACACAGGATTCACTTTTATTTTAAGTGGTGCTGCAGTAACTTGGGAAGCTAGAAAACAACGTACCGTTGCACTATCCTCAACTGAAGCTGAATATATGGCTTTGACTAAAGCTACCAAAGAGGCCTGTTATCAGTGTGAATTCCTTATGGAACTTGGTTTCAAGGAATTTTCTAATATCTTATTGGCTAGTTACAACATTGGAGCCCAATTATTGGCTGGAAATAGGATGTTTCATCCTAAATCTAAGCATACTCATATTAGATATCATTATATCCGAAATATCTTTTGCAAGGGTTACATCAAGGTGAAACACTTATCTTCTACAGAAATGATTGCGGATATATTCACGAATGGACTACCACGAATGAAACATTGGAAGCTTTTACATTTACTTGGCATGGTACCATTGGAAGACGAAAGGCTCGCTATATTTAAGGGGGAGTGTTAGAGTTCAAATCAGTGTTTCATATCAAGATTCAAACCAGCTTCATGTTGTGTATTCAAAACCACGTCTATCGTGTTTGGAAGTGTTTGGAATTTCATCTCGCCTGCCACTAGTCCTGTTATGCCAACTTATTGTTTTTGAATAATAAATGTTCGGTTGATGAAAATCTACTGCTTACTCAATTAAGTTTATAATATTAGAACTACATTTCTATCAAGGTAAAACCGGATATCCTTTATGTAAACATTAGAGGTGTAAGACATACCAGAAATAGTGATGTTCTCATCGAGGTGAGGGGGAGGGCACAGCGAAAGGCAGGTCTCAGTTATCTTCTGCCATCAGGGAGGCTGTCAGAGTGGGGGTAACGGGCGCGAGCTTGTTCCCGCTCCGAGGGAGGTCAAAGTCTTAGACCTCGACACAACGGTGGACACATAGGAGGTTAAGGACGCCATAAGGAGGCACTCCTAAAAAACAACGACGGGTGAGATAGAGAACAGTATCACGAAGAAGTCCTCCAGAGAGAATCTGAAGGCCTACGTAGAGTTGAGTGGTTTAGTTTCGCCATCTGTTATTGGATTTCGATAGCTATTAACATGTCCAAAATTCAAATTGACTTCACCAAAAAGTCCAGAAGCGGAAAATTCAAATTGAAATTTCTAGGCGTATTCAATTCAAGCTATAGTAGCAGTATTATTGGATGCGCATGCATCAAATGGTACCACTTTTTAATTTTCACAACCATTTCCCGGTCTTGGTTCGACTCTTATACCTTATACTCTTATATATTTGATTCATGTCTAGTTTCTGAATTATCGACTGCGGTAATACAGCCTGAGGTAATACCGACTGTCGGTAACTTATCTTGGAACAGAACCTTGCTCGGTCGGTAAATGCTGCCGTAGCCTTGTTGCTATACTTCTAAATCGGTAAACTGGTACATGGCCTTTATTTTTTTCAGCGTTCAATTTAGTTGATAGGGGCTATGATGTCTGGTTGGGTAACAATCGTGGAAATACTTACAGTTCGAAACACGTATCAAAATTAGAAACAAGTTACGGATTTTGGGACTTTAGGTATACTATTACACTTATACTATTATTATTTTTATACTCCTTTTATTTAATTTTTATTTAATAATTGATTTATCTAAGCTGGCACGAGATGGGAATACATGATATGCCAGCCACAATCGATTACATTTTGAGTAATACGAATAAAAAAAATCTTCACTTGCTTTGCTTTTCTCAAGGGTGTACTCAGACTTTTGTTATGGGATCCCTAAAACCCGAATATAATGAAAAAATAAGATTGGTAGTAGCTTTGTCTCCAGGTGCTTACATGACGCATTTATCAGGTTTATTATCATTTATGTCACCATTCACTTATATACTTTCGGTAAGAACTTTTCTGGTAATGATTATACTCAAAATTATATTTTTTGGTTATGAATTATATGCATACTGACCAGGGTGGAGCTTAAAAATTAAAAGTTCAGTTTTCCAAAACGGTAGCCCACCAATTTGTTTTGTTAGAGAAAGAAACGCACTGAAATTTTTCCAAATTAAAATAAGAAGTAACGGTAGTTCCGCAATGTCTGCAAATAGCTGAATATATACATTATTTTTTAATGAATAAAAATGATTTTTTTGGACACCGCTAGATTAAAATTTATTTTAAATCATTTGAAAAACGTTTGAACTGGAACTTGTTTAGCATAAAGTAAATTTCTGTATTCAGCATGAATTTTGATATATTCTCCGCAGCCATACAATACACTTCACAAATTTTGAAAGTTTGAAAAACTTCCCGGCACCACTAAAACTTTTTTTTTATCTGGAATATTTTTAATGAGTTTCTGTCACTAAGTGCAAATAAATTGTAGGCATTACGTTTCGTGGAAAATAAAACTTTTAATTTTTAAACGCCACCTTGATGCTTACAGAGTATTTTAGAGGAAATAGGATATTTTCCAATTCTTCAAGCTTCACCGAGACTTACAATTTTCACAAATAATTTTTGCAAATTGGGAAGTATATTTCAGCCTATTTGCATTTTTATTATATTTGCACTTGTTGGCCCTGGATATGAAGAAATAGATCGGGTTTGATAATTTTGAATAATTAAACTGGGGCGAAGTGGGAGGAAAAGCATCTTTTTCGTTCAAAAAAGTCTAGAGCCTTCACTTTTCCATATCTTGAATGAAAATATTGTAAGTAAAATTCTCTTCAAAATTTATCCGATCGCATTGTTTTCATTGATAATCGGTTTAAAATTGAAGGCTGTAGAGTTTTTCGAGCTAATAAAGTGCTTTTTTTCTAGCTGCGTATGGTATCAAATTTTTTGGCTTTTTAATTAACTATGAATTTCTTTAGGATAAACTTGATCATTTTTTAAAATATGAACCTGCTGGAAGTTCAATCAAACAAGTATTTCATATTGGATTTGGACAATATTATCCTGGTATGTAAAATAACATATTTTGTTCATTTCAATTTAATTGTTTATTCATTTTTACCTAAAAGGAACTTTTGGACAATACGATTATGGTCCGAAAAAAAACTTAGAATTGTATAACTCAACAACCCCACCGGATTATCCCTTGGGAAAAATTAATTTTCCTATAGCCATCTATCATGGGTCGAATGATTATTTAGCAGATCCAAAGGTTAGTTAAAATTAATAATAATAATAATACGAATTCGAATTCATTTATTCAATTTCGAGATTCTGCAATTCAAAACAATATTGTTCAACTTGAAACGCTTTTAATTAGAAAGTATATAAATTCCACTCCTATCTATTGGAATTCTCCAAAATATTGCCCTTTTTTTGAAAATCTAAACGAATATAAAATTGTTTCATTTGGTACGTTTTCAATTCAAAATCGTTCAGTATATATGCGTTTACATTTCGAGCGCTTTTATTTAAAATTTTAAAATTATTAATTATTGGTTTAAACATATTTGGACCCTAATATTTGAAAATTAGGTTAATAATGTACTTTTAAATTGCTTATATTTTGCTATTAATAATATTTGTTAATTTTTCAGGATGTAGCTACGCTTGTAAAAAATCTTCCGAATGTAGTCGACAATTATCTCGTCCGTGGAGAGAAATTAAATCATTATGATTTAATGTTCGGTCGAAATATTCGACAACTTGTTTACGATCGTGCCCTGGCATTGATGGAAAAATATAATTAACAACAATAAGAGCAGAAAATAGTTTATAGACTCCAAAATATAAAAAAATATAAATTAATTTATAATTATGTAAATTTATTGAAGGTATAAATTGTCATGAATACTAATCGTTTAGTGGGTAAGAGATTTCTCGGAATTGATCAACGTATGGTATGAAATGAGTCTTTTAGGGTAACATTTTTTAAGTAATCGGTATGATTAATGGTAATTACGAGAAGTTTCGAATGCGTTGACCCTCATTGGTTATGTTTATGAAAAATTTGGCTTCGATTTTAAGTACACAAGAAATATTATATTTCATTTCAGGGGTGCATTCTTTTCCCAAGACTCTTTCGGTTTCTTTTATCTATCGGGTCACCTGCAAAATTAGGGACTGTAGCCTACGCAGCATTCACAGGGTCTAATCACTCGTTATGTTTATGAAAACATTTCTTCGAATTGAAGCACACACGAAATATTTTAGTTCATTCTTTTCCCAAGACTCTTTGCGTTTCTCCTGTCTATCCGGCCACTTGAAAAATTAAAAACTGTAGCCTACGCAGCATTCACAGGGTCTAATCACTCGTTATGTTTATGAAAACATTTCTTCCAATTGAAGCACACACCAACAATATAATTTCGTTCTTTTCCCAAGACTCTTTGCGTTTCTCTTATCTATCGGGCCACCTGCAAAATTAAGGACTGTAGCCTACGCATCATTCACAGGGTCTAATCATTCGTTATGTTTATTAAAACATTTCTTCGAGTTGAAGCACACACGAAATATTTTGGTTCGTTCTTTTCCCAAGACTCTTTGCGTTTCTCTTACCTATCGGGTCGCCTACAAATTAAAGACTGTATCCTACGCAGCATCACCAGCGTCTAATCACTCGTTATGTTTATGAAAACATTTTTTCGAATTAAAACACACACTAACAATTTCATTTCGTTCTTTTCGCAAGACTCTTTGCGTTTCTCTTATCTATCGTGCCACCTGAAAAATTAAAGACTGTAGCCTACGCAGCATTTGTAGTGTCTAATCATGTGTTACGTTTTATGAAAACATTTCTTTGATTTTAAGCAAGGGAAACATTGTATTTCATCTCGAGGACACATTCTTTCCCCAAGACTCTTTCTGCTATCTATCGGGTCACCTGAAAATATCAAGGTTACATTCTTTCAGCCTTCCCTTCGTCTTAGGGTCACAGAAGTTTCATTAAACGTCTGGAATTGTCTAGACTTTTAAGATAGAGAAAGCAATAATGTGTTCGAGAGAAATAGTGAATAATTCATGATTATCAAAGAGGCGAACTGTACTGCATCTTCACTCGTCTTCTAAAATCGGATTGATGAAGAAAATATCTGAAAAACAAAGTGAATTACGGATTCGGTTAAGTGAACACTTGAAGAATATGGAAGAATTAAAGAACTTAATTAAGAAAAGATCTGAGTTCCATTTTTTATTGAAAAAGTTTAAGTCTGTATATCCAAGTGAAAGAACTGGATTTTTCAAAATTAAATAAAGCTGCTAATGTGGTGCCAAAAAAGAAGCTGAAGGATCTTACTGTTGGAGGCTTTTATAAAATTTCCAATCTGAGGCGAGTTGAAACCAAATACGTACCTAGGATTGTTGCTGAAATTGAAAATAGCTACATCGTGCTTCTACTTTAATGAATGGTTAAAGTGTTTGATGAGAATTCAACATTGCTTGAAGATTTGTAAAAAGAGGCTACTGAGAAGGAGGTTTCATAAAATATCTAGGAGGAAAATTCAATCAGACTGAATTCGTTTCTACAGGCGTGGATGAGGTTGATGTTTAAATAATCAATATGCCATACATTCCTGAGAGTCAAATAGTGATGGCAACCACATATAATTTGGATCCATCGTTTACGAAGCAAGTTGTCATTGGACTGGATGTTGATAAAGACGACATTTATCATCATCTATCAAATTCATAAAGTTGCATCGTTTTTAATAAAGAAGATTGGGAAGTGTTCACAAGTCTCTTTAAAGTTTATGAATTATTTTTCACTGTGGCTAAACTGGAAGGTATCTAATTTTCCTAAGAGAAAACAATTATTATTTAACCTAAATTTTAAACCGAATTAAAAACTTTTGTTTTCATAAAAGCCTTTTTTGAACCACTTTATTGTTAAACTATTGAGAAGTTAAAATAAAAGCATCTACATACTTTAAATCGCAATAATTTTAATTCAGTTTATTTAATTTGTAGAAATATTTTTTAATCCGCAAGAATGATTTTACAACCGCACAAAAAATTTAAATCTCCGACGGACTCGACTAGTCAATTCCTGTGTAGTTTGTGCCGCTGAATCCGAATCTAAGGTCGGAATGTGAAAATTAGATCCCATATTCAAGAAAACCTAAAAAAAACTGATTTCCGGTCAGGTGCTCTAACCAATTGAGCTGCAGAGGGATCAGAGACAGATATTAATTTTCCGATAGGCGCTAATTTAGCAAGGTGTTACACAATCAATATTGAAGTAGGAACCTGTATTATCATCGGAGATGGTAATTTTCAATCGGGTGAGAAATCCAACCACACCTACTATGAATAATGGAAATCTACAATATCGATCAAAGTTAAATCCTCTAATACCGACAAATTATTTCGTCTTTACAGACTAGATTAAGACATGAATTAAAATTTATTAAAATTAAAATTTACTCAGAAAAAAAGGATCTCTCTCCTCTCACTCTACTGGGATTCGAACACCAGATCAACTGATTTCCGGTCAGGTGCTCTAACCAATTGGGCTACGGAGAGATCAGAGATAGATACTAATTTTCTGATATACGCTAATTAAGCAAGGTGTTACACAATCAATATT
>CAKNWT010332799.1:8278-25874 GCA_932066315.1 Andricus coriarius
AGATAGCAGAAGATTGACGTTGATAGAAGCAGGATAGGATGAGATAGAGAAAAGTAGATCGAAAAAGAAAGACGCCAATTTATATTGACAAATAGAGAGAAAAAGATTGACACGGATAGATCGAGGATAAGAAGAGATAGGCGAAAAATGATTGAAAAAGATAAAGGGAGTTTAGATGAATTGAGAGATAGAAAAAGTTGACGTTGAAAGAAGCAGTATAGGATGAAATAGAGAAAAGCAGATTGAAAAAGAAAGACGTGAATTTATATATTCAAAAAGACAGACAATGATTCACGCTGATAGATCGGGGATAAGAAGAGATAGGGAAAAAATATTGAAGAAGGTAAAGGGAGTTTAGATGAGTTGAGAGATAGAAGAAGATTGTATTTGATAGAAGCAGAATAGGATGAGATAGAGAAAAGGAGATTGTAAAAGAAAGGCGTGAATTTATATAGGCAAAGAAAAAGATTGACGCGGATAGATCGCAAATAAAAAGATATAGGGAAAAGGAGATTGAAAAAGATGGAGGGAGCTTAGATTAATTGAGAGATAGAAAACGATTGACGTTGATACAAGCAGGATAGGATGAGATAGAGAAAAGGAGATTGGAAAAGAAAGACCTGAATATATATAGACAAAAAAATAAAAAAAGATTGACGGGGATAGATCGCGGATAATAAGAGATAGGGAAATGGAGATTGAAAAAGATAAAGGGAGTTTAGATGGATCGAGAGATAGAAAAAGATTGACGTTGATAGAAGCAGGATGCGATGAGATAGAGAAAAGGAGATTGAAAAAGAAAGACGTGAATGTATATGGACAAAAAGATAGAAAAAGATTAACGCTGATAGATCGAGGATAAGAAGTGCTAGGGAAAAAAAGATTGAAAAAGATACAGGGAGTTTAGATGAGTTGAGAGATAGAAGAAGATTGACTTTGAAAGAAGCAGGATAGGATGAGATAGAGAAAAGGAGATTGTGAAAGAAAGGCGTGAATTTATATATACAAAAAGACAGAAAAAGATCGACACGGAAACATCGAGGATGAGAAGAGATAGTGAAAGGAGATTGAGAAAGATAAACGGAGCTTAGATTAATTGAGAGATAGAAAAGGATGGACGTTGATAGAAGCAGGATAGGACGAGATAGAGAAAAGGAGATTGGTAAAGAAAGACGTGAATTTATATAGACAAAAAGATAGAAAAAGATTATCGCGGATAGATCGAGGATAAGAAGAGATAGGGAAAGGAGGTTGAAAAAGATAAAAGGAATTTAGATGGATTGAGAGATAGCAAAAGATTGACGTTGATAGAAGCAGGACAGGATGAGATAGAGAAAAGGAGATTGGAAAAGAGAGACGTGAATGTATATAGACAAAAAGATAGAAAAAGAATGAGACGGATAGATCGAGGATGAGAAGAGATAGGGAAAAGGAGATTGAAAAAGATAAAGGGAGTTTAGATTAATTGAGAGATAGAAAAAGATTGACGTTGATAGAAGCAGGATAGGATGAGTTGGAGAATAGGAGATTGGAAGAGAAAGACGTGAATGTATACAGACAAAAAGATAGAAAAAGATTGACGCGGAAAGATCGAGGATAAGAAGAGATAGGGAAAAGGAGATTGAAAAAGATAAAGGGAGTTTAGATGGATTGAGAGAAAGGAAAAGATTGACGTTGATAGAAGCAGGATAGGATGAGATAGAGAATAGGAGATTGGAAAAGAAAGACATGAATTTATATAGACAAAAAGATAGAAAAAGATTATCGCGGATAGATCTTGGATAAGAAGAGATAGGGAAAGGAGGTTGAAAAAGATAAAAGGAATTAAGATGGATTGAGAGATAGCAAAAGATTGACGTTGATAGAAGCAGGAGAGGATGAGATAGAGAAAAGGAGATTGGAAAAGAGAGACATGAATTTATATAGACGAAAAGGTATGAAAAGATTGCCTCGGATAGATCTAGGATAAGAAGAGATAGGGAATAGTAGATTGAAAAAGATAAAGGGAGTTTAGATTAATTGAGAGATAGCACAAGATTGACGTTGATTGAAGCAGGATAGGATGAGATAGAGAAAAGGAGATTGGAAAAGAAAGTCATGAATTTATATAGACAAAAAGATAGAAAAAGATTATCGCGGATAGATCGAGAATGAGAAGAGATAGGGAAAAGGAGATTGAAAAAGATAAATCGAGTTTAGACGAATTGAGAGATAGAAAAAGATTGACGTTGATAGAAGCAGTATAGGATGAGATAGAGAAAAGGAGATTGGAAAAGAAAGACTTGAATTTATATAGACAAATAGATAGAGAAGATTGACGCGGATAGATCGAGGATAAGAAGAGACAGAGAAAAGGAGATTGAACAAGATAAAGGTAGTTTAGATTAATTGAGACCTAGAGGAAGCTGACGTTGATAGAAGCAGGATAGGATGAGATAGAGAAAAGGAGATTGGAAAAGAAAGAAGTGAATTTGTATATACAAGAAGAAAGAAAAAGATTGACGCTGATAGATCCAGGATAAGAAGAGATAGGGGAAAAAAGATTGAAAAAGATAAAGGGAGTTTGGATTAACTAAAAGATAGAAAACGATTGACGTTGATAGAAGCAGGATAGGATGAGATAGAAAAAAGGAGATTGGAAAATAAAGATGTGAATTTATATAGACGAAAAGATAGAAAAAGATTGCCTCGGATAGATCTAGGATAAGAAGAGATAGGGGAAAAAAGATTGAAAAAGATAAAAGGAGTTTATATTAACTAAAAGATAGAAAACGATTGACGTTGATAGAAGCAGGATAGGATGAGATAGAGAAAAGGAGATTGGAAAATAAAGATGTGAATTTATATATACAAAAAGACAGAAAAAGATTGACACGGATACATCGAGGATGAGAAGAGATAGTGAAAGGAGATTGAAAAAGATAACGGGAGTTTAGATTAATTGAGAGATAGAAAAGGATGTACGTTGATAGAAGCAGGATAAGATGAGATAGAGAAAAGGAGATTGAAAAAGAGAGACATGAATTTATATAGACAAACAGATAGAAAAAGATGGACGCCGATAGATCGAAGATAAAAAGATATAGGGAAAAGGAGATTGAAAAAGATGGAGTGAGCTTACATTAATTGAGAGATAGAAAAGATTGACGTTGATAGAAGCAGGATAGGTTGAGATAGAGGAAAGGAGATTGGAAAATAAAGACGCTAATTTATATGGAAGAATAGATAGAAAAAGATTGACACGGATAGATCGAGGATAAGAAGAGATAGGGGAAAAAAGATTGAAAAAGATAAAGGGAGTTTATATTAACTAAATATAGAAAACGATTGACGTTGATAGAAGCAGGATAGGATGAGATAGAGAAAAGGAGATTGGAAAATAAAGATGTGAATTTATATATACGTGAAGATAGAAAAAGATTGCCTCGGATAGATCTAGGATAAGAAGAGATAGGGAAAAGTAGATTGAAAAAGATAAAGGGAGTTAAGATTAATTGAGAGATAGCAGAAGATTAACGTTGATAGAAGCAGGATAGGATGTGATAGAGGAAAGGAGATCGGAAAAGAAAGACGTGAATTTATATAGACAAAAAGATAGAAAAAGATTGACTTGGATAGATGGATGATAAGAATAGATAGGGAAAAGGAGATTGATAAAGATTAAGGGTGTTAAGATTAATTGAGAGATAGAAAAAGATTGACGTTGATAGAAGCAGGGTAGGATGAGATAGAAAAAAGGAGATAGGAAAAGAAAGACGTGAATTCATATAGACAAAAATGTAAAACAGATTGACGCGGATAGATCGCGGATAAAAAGAGATAGGGAAAAGAGGTTTGAAAAAGATAAAGGGAGTATAGGTTAATTGAGAGATAGCAGATGATTGACGTTGTTAGAAGCAGGATAGGATGAGATAGTGAAAAGGAGATTGAAAAAGAAAGACTTAAATGTATATAGACAAACAGATAGAAAAAGATTGACGCGGAAAGATCGAGGATAAGAAGAGATAGGGAAAAGAAGATTAAAAAAGATAAAGGAAGTTTAGATGGATTGAGAGAAAAAAAAGATTGGCGTTGATAGAAGCAGGATAGGACGAGATAGAGAATAGGAGATTGGAAAAGAAAGACATGAATTTATATAGACAAAAAGATAGAAAAAGATTAACGCGGATAGATCGAGGATATGGAGAGATAGGGAAAGGAGATTGAAAAAGATAAAAGGAGTTTAGATGTATTGAGAGATAGCAAAAGATTGACGTTGATAGAAGCAGGACAGGATGAGATAGAGAAAAGGGGATTGGAAAAGAAAGACGTAAATGTATATAGACAAAAAGAGAGAAAACGAATGACACGGATAGATCGAGGATGAGAAGAGATAGGGAAAAGGAGATTGAAAAAGATAAAGGGTGTTAAGGTTAATTGAGAGATAGAAAAAGACTGACATTGATAGAAGCAGAGTAGGGTGAGATAGAAATAGGAGATAGGAAAAGAAAGACGTGAATTCAAATAGTCAAACAGATAGAAAAGGATTGACGTAGATAGATCGTGGATAAAAAGAGATAGGGAAAAGACATTGTATAAGATAAAGGTAGTTTAGATTAATTAAGAGATAGGATAGGATGAGATAGAGAAAAGGAGATTGAAAAAGAAAGACGTGAATGTATATGGACAAAAAGATAGAAAAAGATTAACGCTGATAGATCGAGGATAAGAAGAGCTAGGGGAAAAAAGATTGAAAAAGATAAAGGGAGTTTAGATGAGTTGAGAAATAGAAGAAGATTGACTTTGAAAGAAGCAGGACAGGATGAGATAGAGAAAAGGAGATTGGAAAAGAAAGGCGTGAATTCATATATACAAAAAGACAGAAAAAGATCGACACGGATACATCGAGGATGAGAAGAGATAGTGAAAGGAGATTAAAAAAGATAGAGGGAGTTTAGATTAATTGAGAGATAGAAAAGGATGGACGTTGATAGAAGCAGGATAGGATGAGATAGAGAAAAGGAGATTGAAAAAGAGAGACATGAATTTATATAGACAAACAGATAGAAAAAGATGGACGCGGATAGATCGAGGATAAGAAGAGATAGGAAAAAGTGGATTGAAAAAGATGAAGGGTGTTTAGATTAATTGAGACATAGAAGAAGCTGACGTTGATAGAAGCAGGATAGGATGAGATAGAGAGAAGGAGATTGAAAAAGAAAGACGTTAATTTATAGCGACAAAAAGATAGAAAAGATTGACGACGATAGATCGAAGATAAAAAGATATAGGGAAAAGGGGATTGAAAAAGATGGAGAGAGCTTAGATTAATTGAGAGATAGAAAAGATTTACGTTGATAGAAGCAGGATAGGTTGAGATAGAGAAAAGGAGATTGGAAAAGAAAGACTCTAATTTATATGGAAGAATAGATGGAAAAAGATTGACACGGATAGATCGAGGATAAGAAGAGACAGGGGAAAAATGATTGAATAAGATAAAGGGAGTTTTGATTAACTAAAAGATAGAAAACAATTGACGTTGATAGAAGCAGGATAGGATGAGATAGAGAAAAGCAGATTGGAAAATAAAGATGTGAATTTATACAGACGAAGAGATAGAAAAAGATTGCCTCGGATAGATCTAGGATAAGAAGAGATAGGGAAAAGTAGATTGAAAAAGATAAAGGGAGTGTAGATTAATTGAGCGATAGCAGAAGATTAAAGTTGATAGAAGCAGGATAGGTTGAGATAGAGAAAAGGAGATCGGAAAAGAAAGAAGTGAATTTATATAGACAGAAAGATAGAAAAAGATTGACGTGGATAGATGGATGATATGAATAGATAGAGAAAAGAAGATCGAAAAAGATTAAGGGTGTTAAGATTAATTGAGAGATAGAAAAAGATTGACGTTGATAGAAGCAGGCTAGGATGAGATAGAAAAAAGGAGATAGGAAAAGAATGACGTGAATTCATATAGACAAAAATATAGAAAAAGATTGACATAGATAGATCGTAGATAAGAAGAGATAGGGAAAAGGACATTGTAAAAGATAAAGGTAGTTTAGATTAATTGAGAGATAGATAAAGATTGACGATGATAGAAGCAGGATAGGATGAGATAGAGAATAGGAGATGGAAAAGAAAGACTTGAATGTATATAGACAAAAAGATTGAAAAAGAATGACGCGGAAAGATCGAGGATAAGAAGAGATAGGGAAGAGAAGATTGAAAAAGATAAAGGAAGTTTAGATGGATTGAGAGAAAAAAAAGATTGACGTTGATAGAAGCAGGATAGGACGAGATAGAGAATAGAAGATTGGAAAAGAAAGACATGAATTTATATAGACAAAAAGATAGAAAAAGATTAACGTGGATAGATCGAGGATAAGAAGGGATAGGGAAAGGAGATTGAAAAAGCTAAAAGGAGTTTAGATGGATTGAGAGATAGCAAAAGATTGACTTTGATAGAAGCAGGACAGGATGAGATAGTGAAAAGGAGATTGGAAAAGAAAGACGTAAATGTAGATAGACAAAAAGATAGAAAACGAATGAAACGGATAGATCGAGGATGAGAAGAGATAGGGAAAAGACATTGTAAAAGATAAAGGTAGTTTAGATTAATTAAGAGATAGGATAGGATGAGATAGAGAAAAGGAGATTGAAAAGAAAGACGTGAATTTATATAGACAGCAAAATAGGAAAGGATTGACGAGGATAGATCTAGGATAAGAAGAGATAGGGAAAACTAGATTGAAAAAGATAGAAGGAGTTTAGATCGATTGAGAGATAGAAAAAGATTGACGTTGATAGAAGCAGGACAGGATCAGATAGAGAAAAGGAGATTGGAAAAGAAAGACGTGAATGTATATGGACAAAAGGATAGAAAAAGATTAACGCTGATAGATCGAGGATAAGAAGAGCTAGGGGAAAAAAGATTGAAAAAGATAAAGGGAGTTTAGATGAGTTGAGAGATAGAAGAAGATTGACTTTGAAAGAAGCAGGACAGGATGAGATAGGGAATAGGAGATTTTGAAAGAAAGGCGTGAATTTATATATACAAAAAGACAGAAAAAGATCGACACGTATACATCGAGGATGAGACGAGATAGTGAAAGGAGATTGAAAAAGATAAAGGGAGTTTAGATTAATTGAGAGATAGAAAAGGATGGACGTTGATAGAAGCAGGATAGGATGAGATTGAGAAAAGGAGATTGAAAAAGAGAGACATGAATTTATATAGACAAGCAGATAGAAAAAGATGGACGCGGATAGATCGAGGATAAGAAGAGATAGGAAAAAGTGGATTGAAAAAGATGTAGGGTGTTTAGATTAATTGAGACATAGAAGTAGCTGACGTTGATAGAAGCAGGATAGGATGAGATAGAGAGAAGGAGATTGAAAAAGAAAGATGTTAATTTATAGTGGCAAAAAGATAGAAAAGATTGACGCCGATAGATCGAAGATAAAAAGATATAGGGAAAAGGAGATTGAAAAAGGTGGAGAGAGCTTAGATTAATTAAGAGATAGAAAAGTTTGACGTTGATAGAAGCAGGATAGGTTGAGATAGAGAAAAGGAGATTGGAAAAGAAAGACTTAAATGTATATAGACAAACAGATAGAAAAAGATTGACGCGGAAAGATTGAGGATAAGAAGAGATTGGGAAAAGAAGATTAAAAAAGATAAAGGAAGTTTAGATGGATTGAGAGAAAAAAAAGATTGACGTTGATAGAAGCAGGATAGGACGAGATAGAGAATAGGAGATTGGAAAAGAAAGACATGAATTTATATAGACAAAAAGATAGAAAAAGATTAACGCGGATAGATCGAGGATAAGGAGAGATAGGGAAAGGAGATTGAAAAAGATAAATGGAGTTTAGATGTATTGAGAGATAGCAAAAGATTGACGTTGATAGAAGCAGGACAGGATGAGATAGAGAAAAGGAGATTGGAAAAGAAAGACGTAAATGTATATAGACAAAAAGAGAGAAAACGAATGACACGGATAGATCGAGGATGAGAAGAGATAGGGAAAAGGAGATTGAAAAAGATAAAGGGTGTTAAGGTTAATTGAGAGATAGAAAAAGACTGACGTTGATAGAAGCAGAGTAGGGTGAGTTAGAAATAGGAGATAGGAAAAGAAAGACGTGAATTCAAATAGTCAAAAAGATAGAAAAGGATTGACGTAGATAGATCGTGGATAAGAAGAGATAGGGAAAAGGACATTGTAAAAGATAAAGGTAGTTTAGATTAATTGAGAGATAGATAAAGATTGACGATGATAGAAGCAGGAGAGGATGAGATAGAGAAAAGGAGATTGAAAAAGAAAGACGTGAATTTATATAGACAAAAAGATAGAAAAGGATTGACGAGGATAGATCTAGGATAAGAAGAGATCGGAAAAAGTAGATTGAAAAAGATAGAAGGAGTTTAGATGGATTGAGAGATAGAAAAAGATTGACGCTGATAGAAGCAGGACAGGATGAGATAGAGAAAAGGAGATTGGAAAAGAAAGACGTGAATGTATATGGACAAAAATATAGAAAAAGATTAACGCTGATAGATCGAGGATAAGAAGAGGTAGGGAAAAAAAGATTGAAAAAGATAAAGGGAGTTTACATGAGTTGAGAGATAGAAGAAGATTGACTTTGAAACGAGCAGGATAGGATGAGATAGAGAAAAGGAGATTGTGAAAGAAAGGCGTGAATTTATATATACAAAAAGACAGAAAAAGATCGACACGGATACATCGAGGATGAGAAGAGATAGTGAAAGGAGATTGAAAAAGATAAAGGGAGTTTAGATGGATTGAGAGAAAGAAAAAGATTGACGTTGATAGAAGCAGGATAGGATGAGATAGAGATTAGGAGATTGGAAAAGAAAGACGTGAATTTATAGCGACAAAAAGATAGAAAAGATTGACGCCGATAGATAGAAGATAAAAAGGTATAGGGAAAGGGAGATTGAAACAGATGGAGGGAGCTTAGATTAATTGAGCGATAGAAAAGATTGACGTTGATAGAAGCAGGATAGGATGAGATAGAGAAAAGGAGAATGGAAAAAAAGACGTAAATGTATATAGACAAAAAGATAGAAAAAGATTGACGCGGAAATATCGAGGATAAGAAGAGATAGGGAAAAGGAGATTGAAAAAGATAAAGGGAGTTTAGATGGATTGAGAGAAAGAAAAAGATTGACGTTGATAGAAGCAGGATAGGATGAGATAGAGATTAGGAAATTGGAAAAGAAAGACATGAATTTATATAGACATAAAGATAGAAAAAGATTCACACGGATAGATCGAGGATAAGAAGAGATAGGGAAAGGAGATTGAAAAAGATAAAAGGAGTTGAGATGTATTGAGGGATAGAAAAAGATTGACGCTGATAGAAGCAGGACAGGATGAGATAGAGAAAAGGAGATTGCAAAAGAAAGACGTGAATGTATATAGACAAAAAGATAGAAAAAGAATGACACGGATAGATTGAGGATGAGTAGATATAGGGAAAAGGAGATTGAAATAGATAAAGGGAGTTTAGATATATTGAGAGATAGAAAAGGATGGACGTTGATAGAAGCAGGATAGGATGAGATAGAGGAAAGGGGTTTGGAAAAGAAAGACGCGAATTTATATTGACAAATAGAGAGAAAAAGATTGACACGTATAGATCGAGGATAAGAAGAGATAGGCGAAAAAAGATTGAAAAAGATAAAGGGAGTTTAGATGAATTAAGAGATATAAAAATTTGACGTTGAAAGAAGCAGTATAGGATGAAATAGAGAAAAGTAGATTGAAAAAGAAGGACTTGAATTTATATATTCAAAAAGACAGATAATGATTCACGCGGATAGATCGGGGATAAGAAGAGATAGGGAAGAGTAGATTGAAAAAGTTGAAGGGAGTTTAGATTAATTGAGACATAGAAGAAGCTGACGTTGACAGAAGCAGGGTAGGAGGAGATAGAGAGAAGCAGATTGAAAAAGAAAGACGTGAATTTACAGTGACAAAAAGATAGAAAAGATTGACGCTGAGAGATCGAAGATAAAAAGATATAGGGAAGAGGAGATTGAAAAAGATAAAGGGCGCTTAGATTAATTGAGAGATAGAAAAGATTGACGTTGACAGAAGCAGGATAGGTTGAGATAGAGAAAAGGGGATTGAAAAAGAAAGACGCGAATTTATATAGAAAAATAGATAGAAAAAGATTGACACGGATAGATCGAGGATAAGAAGAGATAGGCGTAAAAAGATTGAAAAAGATAAAGGGAGTATAGATGAACTGAGAGATAGAAAAAGTTGACTTTGAAAGAAGCAGTATAGGATGAAATAGAGAAAAGTAGAGTGAAAAAGAAAGGCGTGAATTTATATATACAAAAAGACAGAAAAAGATTGACACGTATAGATCGAGGATGAAAAGAGATAGGGAAAAGGAGATTGAAATAGATATAGGGAGTTTAGATTAATTGAGAGATAGAAAATATGGACGCTGATAGAAGCAGGATAGGATGAAATAGAGGAAAGGAGATTGAAAAAGAAAGACATGAATTTATGTAGACAAATAGATAGAAAAGATTGACGTGGATAGATCGAGGATAAGAAGAGATAGAGAAAAGGAGATTGAACAAGATAAAGGTAGTTTAGATTAATTGAGAGATGTAAAATGTTTGACGTTGATAGAAGCAGGTTAGGATGAAATAGAGAAAAGGGGATTGAAAAAGAAAGACGTGAATTTGTATAGACAAAAAGAAAGAAAAAGATTGACGCTGATAGATCGAGGATAAGAAGAGGTAGGGAAAAGGAGAATGTAAAACATACAGGGTGTTTGGATGAATTGAGAGATAGAAAAAGATTGACGTCGACAGAAGCAGGATAGGATGAGATAGATCAAAGGAGGTTGGAAAAGAAAGACGTGAATTGATATTCACAAAAATATAGAAAAAGTTTCACGCAGATGGATCGGGGATAAGAAGAGCTGGGGGAGAAGAGATTGAAAAAGATAAAGGGAGCTTCGATTTATTGAGAGATAGAAAAGGATGGAGGTTGATAGAAGCAGGATAGGATGAGATAGAGAAAAGGAGATTGAAAAAGAAAGACATGAATTTATATAGACAAACAGATAGAAAAAGATTGACGCGGATAGATCGAGGATAAGATGAGATAGGGAAAAGTAGATGGAAAAAGATTAAGGGAGTTTAGATCAATTGAGACCTAGAAGAAGCTGACGTTGATAGAAGCAGGATAGGATGAGATAGAGAAAAGGAGATTGGAAAAGAAAGAAGTGAATTTATATATACAAAAAGACAGAAGAAGATTGACACGTATAGATCGAGGATAAGAAGAGATAGCGAAAACGAGATTGAAAAAGATAAAGGTAGTTTAGATGAATTGAGAGATAGAAAAAGTTGACGTTGATAGGAGCAGTATAGGATGAAATAGAGAAAAGTAGATTGAAAAAGAAAGACGTGAATTTATATATTCAAAAAGACAGATAATGATTCACGCGGCTAGATCGGGGATAAGAAGAGATAGGGAAAAAAAGATTGCAAAAGATAAAGGGAGTTTAGATGAGTTGAGAGATAGAAGAAGTTTGTCTTTGATAGAAGCAGGATAGGATGAGATAGAGAAAAGGAGATTGGAAAAGAAAGGGGTGAATTTATATAGACAAAAAGTTAGAAAAGGATTGACGAGGATAGATCTAGGACAAGAAGAGATAGAGAAAAGTAGATTAAAAAAGATAAAGGGAGCTTAGAATAATTGAGAGATAGCAGTAGATTGACGTTGATAGAAGCAGGATAGGTTGAGATAGAGAAAAGGAGTTTGGAAAAGAAAGAAGTGAATTTATATATACAAAAAGACAGATAAAGATTGACACGTATAGATCGAGGATAAGAAGAGATAGTGAAAACGAGATTGAAAAAGATAAAGGTAGTTTAGATGAATTGAGAGATAGAAAAAGTTGACGTTGATAGAAGCAGTATAGGATGAAATAGAGAAAAGTAGATTGAAAAAGAAAGACGTGAATTTATATATTCAAAAAGACAGATAATGATTCACGCGGCTATATCGGGGATAAGAAGAGATAGGGAAAAAAAGATTGAAAAAGATAAAGGGAGTTTAGATGAGTTGAGAGATAGAAGAAGATAGTCTTTGGTAGAAGCAGGATAGGATGAGATAGAGAAAAGGAGATTGGAAAAGAAAGGGGTGAATTTATATATACAAAAAGTCAGAAAAAGATTGACACGTATAGATCGAGGATGAAAAAAGATAGGGAAAATTAGATTGAAATAGATATAGGGAGTTTAGATTAATTGAGAGATAGAAAATATGGACGCTGATAGAAGCAGGATAGGATGAGATCGAGAAAAGGAGATTGGAAAAGAAAGGCGTGAATTCATATATACAAAAAGACAGAAAAAGATTGACACGTATAGATCGAGGATGAAAAGAGATAGGGAAAAGGAGATTGAAATAGATAAAGGGAGTTTAGAATAATTGAGAGATAGAAAATATGGACGCTGATAGAAGCAGGATAGGATGAAATAGAGAAAAGGAGAACGAAAAAGAAAGACGTGAATTTATATAGACAAAAAGATAGAAAAGGATTGACGAGGATAGATCTAGGACAAGAAGAGGTAGGGGAAAGTAGATTAAAAAAGATGAAGGGAGCTTAGAATAACTAGGAGATAGCAGTAGATTGACGTTGATAGAAGCAGGATAGGATGAGATAGAGAAAATGAGATTGGAAAAGAAAGAAGTGAATTTATATATACAAAAAGACAGAAAAAGATTGACAGGTATAGATCGAGGATGAGAAGAGATAGGGAAAAGGAGATTGAAATATATAAAGGGCGTTTAGATTAATTGAGAGATAGAAAAAGATGGACGTTGATAGAAGCAGGATAGGATGAAATAGAGAAAAGGAGATGGAAAAAGAAAGACATGAATTTATATAGACAAACAGATAGGAAAAGGTTGACGCCGATAGATCGAGGATAAGAAGAGGTAGGGAAAAGGAGAATGAAAAACATAAAGGGAGTTTGGATGAATTGAGAGATAGAAAAAGATTGTCCTCGACAGAAGCAGGATAGGAGGAGATAGAGAAAAGAAGATTGGAAAAGAAAGACGTGAATTGATATGCACAAAAATATAGAAAAAGTTTCACGCAGATGGAGCGGGGATAAGAAGAGCTGGGGGGGAAGAGATTGAAAAAGATAAAGGGAGTTTAGATTTTTCGAGAGATAGAAAAGGATGGAGGTTGAGAGAAGCAGGATAGGATGAGATAGAGAGAAGGAGGTTGAAAAAGAGAGACGTGAATTTATAGAGACAAAAAGATAGAAAGGATTGACGATGATAGATCGAAGATAAAAAGATATAGGGAAAAGGAGATTGAAAAAGATAAAGGAAGCTTAGATTAATTAAAAGGTAGAAAAGATTGACGTTGATAGAAGCAGGATAGGTTGAGATGGAGAAAAGGAGATTGGTAAAGAAAGACGTGAATTTATATAGATAAAAAGATAGAAAAGATTGACGCGGATAGATCTAGGATAAGAAGAGAGAGGGAAAGGAGATTGAAAAAGATAAAAGGAGTTTAGATGTATGGAGAGATTGAAAAAGATTAACGTTGATAGAAGCGGGACAGGATGAGATAGAGAAAAGGAGATTGGAAAAGAAAGACGTGAATTAATATAGACAAAAAGATAGAAAAAGAATGACACGGATAAGTCGAGGATGAGAAGTGATAGGGAAAAGAATATTGTAAAAGATAAAGAGAGTTTAGATTAATTGAGAGATAGAAAAAGATTGACGTTCATAGAAGCAGGATAGGATGAGATAGAGAATAGGAGATTGGAAAAGAAAGACGTGAATGTATATAGACAAAAAGATAGAAAAAGATTCCCGCGGAAAGATCGAGGATAAGAAGAGATAGCGAAAAGGAGATTGAAAAAGATAAAGGGAGTTTAGATGGATTGAGAGAAAGAAAAAGATTGACGTTGATAGAAGCGGGATAGGATGAGATAGAGAATAGGAGATTGAAAAAGAAAGACGCGAATTGATATAAACAAATAGATAGAAAAAGATTGACACGGATAGGTCGAGGATAAGAAGAGATAGGGGAAAAAAGATTGAAAAAGATAAAGGGAGTTAATGGTAGATGAGTTGAGAGATGGAAGAAGATTGACTTTGATAGAAGCAGGATAGGATGAGATAGAGAAAAGGAGATTGTAAAGGAAAGGCGTGAATTTATATATACAAAAAGACAGAAAATTATTGACATGGATAGATCGAGGATGAGAAGAGATAGGGAAAAGGAGATTTAAAAAGATAAAGGGAGTTTAGATTAATTGAGAGATAGAAAAGGATGGACGTTGATAGAAGCAGGATAGGATGAGATAGAGAAAAGGAGATTGAAAAAGAAAGACGCGAATTGATATAAACAAATAGATAGAAAAAGATTGACACGGATAGGTCGAGGATAAGAAGAGATAGGGGAAAAAAGATTGAAAAAGATAAAGGGAGTTATTGTTTTTGATGTATTTTTCATATACATATTTTACATTTTCAAAAATATTGAAGTAAAATTTTAAAAGGTTTTAAGGACTTTGAAAGGTTTTGAGATATTACATTTTTGCTAGGTTTATAGGGAAAATATAATTTGATTAAAATTTTTTTTTAAATGTAGACATTATTTTATAACTTTTTAAATGTTTATCTTAAGGGCATGTGATACTTCAATCGGGTTCAGTTCCCCCGTGTTTTTTGTTCACAAAACTTAAAATTTTTGAAAACTGAATGCGGAGATGTTATAAAATAGAATATCGGACGTCCCCGAACTCTTTTTTTAAGGGATAATAGCAAAAAAATATATTCTGCTTATTCCAATTTTTCTGCATATGCACTATTTGGCGGTTAGGATCGGTTGCCAAGTCTCTGCCATTCCGATAATATCGGTATCTGTTGTACACATAACCTCAAAATACACACATATGAATGAAATTTAGCAAAATGAAATTTTTTAAATTATTCCACAACATTAGAGTTCGGGGACGTCCGTTAGCATGTTCGCTATCATTCCCCAAATTTTTATGGCAAAATATTTATTATTGTAGGAAAAAAGCCAGGGGAAGCTAACACTGCTAAAATCAATTATTTTTTAAGTATCACGTGCCCTTCAAATTCTGAACGGAATATCGAAGATTTTAAAGTAAAATTCTTCAATTTTGCAGTATTACCAAATTTTAGAAAAACATCGAATAAGTTTAAGACATATGTGAAAGCTTTCAAAATATATAAACATAATTTTAAACTTAAAAATATTTCAAAAAATTTAACACAAAGTTTACATTTTTTAAGGTTTTGAACAAAAAAATCAGAAGTCTTTAAAGAATGAATGTTGAATTTGAAAGATTTCCAAAATTTAAAACAAAACGCATATTTATGATGATTTAGAAATGAAAGTTTGAAGTTTATAAAAAATTTTGAACGTTTTTAAGTTAATAATTAATTTTCTTAAGATTCCTAGAAATATACAACACGATTCTTGATGGGTTTCAAATAATTTGCAGACAATATTAAAAAATATTTACAACATTAAAAAATATTTCCAAAATTTTCAAAAACGAATCCAGGAGATTTTAAGACAACCTTAGGAATAATAAATTGGAGTTACTTCAAAAAATACTTATAAATTTCAGGAGTTTTGAAGCGATTAAAAATATATTAAAATTTTTAAAGATTTCCAAAATTTGTATAATATTTTCAAATTTATATCAAGCGTTTCAAAGTTTTTAAAATCCTGTAAATTAAAAAAAAATCGTTGGGATTGAAAAACACAAAGGGAGTTTAGATTAATTGAGAGATAGAAAAAGATAAAGGGAGTTTAGATTAATTAAGAGATAGAACAATATTGACGTTTATAGAAGCAGGATAGGATGAGATAGAGAATAGAAGATTGGAAAAGAGAGACGTGAATTCATATAGACAAAAAGATAGAAAAAGATTGACACGGATAGATCTAGGATAAGAAGAGATAGAGAAAAGAAGATTGAAAAAGATAAAGGGAGTTTAGATTAATTGAGAGATAGCAGAAGATTGACGTTGATAGAAGCAGGATAGGATGAGATAGAGAAAAGGAGATTGGAAAAGAAAGACGTGAATTTATATAGACAAAAAGTTAGAAAAAGATTGACGCGGATAGATCGAGGATAAGAAGAGATAGGGAAAAGGACATTGTAAAAGATAAAGAGAGTTTAGATTAATTGAGAGATAGAAAAAGTTAGACGTTGATAGAAGCAGGATAGGATGAGATAGAGAAAAGGAGATGGGAAAAGATATTCGCGAATTTATATAGAGAAAAAGATAGAAAAAGATCGACGAGGATAGATCGAGTATAAGAAGAGATAGGGAAAAGTAGATTGAAAAAGATAAAGGGAGCTTAGAATAATTGAGAGATAGCAGAAGATTGACGTTGATAGAAGCAGGATAGGATGAGATAGGGAAAAGGAGATTGGAAAAGAAAGACGTGAATTTATATAGACAAAAAGATAGAAAAAGATTGACGCGGATAGATCGAGGGTAAGAAGAGATAGGGAAAAGGAGATTGAAGAAGATAAAGGGAGTTTAGATTGATCGAGAGATAGAAAAAGATTGACGTTGATAGAAGCAGGATAGGATGAGATACAGAAAAGGAGATTGAGAAAAGACGTGAATTTATATTGACAAAAAGATAGAAAAAGATTCACGCGGATAGTGTGATGATAAGAAGAGATAGGGAAAAGGAGATTGAAAAAGATAAAGGGAGCTTAGATTAATTGAGATATAGAAAAGATTGACATTGATAGAAGCAGGATGGGTTGAGGCAGAGAAAAGGAGATTGGAAAAGAAAGACGCGAATTTATTTGGACAAAAAGAATAGAAAATATTGACACGGATAGATCGAGGATAAGAAGAGATAGGGTAAAGAAGATTGAAAAAGATAAAGGGAGTTTAGATTAATTGAGAGATAGAAGAAGATTGGCGTTGATAGAAGCAGGATAGGATGAGATAGAGAAAAGGAGTTAGGAAAAGAAAGACGTGAATTTATATAGACCAAAAGATAGAAAGAGAATGACGAGGATAGATCTAGGATAAGAGAAGATCGGGAAAAGTAGATTGAAAAAGATAAAGGGAGCTTAGAATAATTGTGAGATAGCAGAAGATTGACGTTGATAGAAGCAGGATAGGATGAGATAGGGAAAAGGAGATTGGAAAAGAAAGACGCGAATTTATATAGACAAAGAGATAGAAAAATATTGACGCGGATAGATAGAGGAAAAGAAGAGATAAGGAAAAGTAGTTTAAAAAAGATAAAGGGAGTTTAGATTAATTGAGAGATAGCAGAAGATTGACGTTGATAGAAGCAGGATAGGATGAGATAGAGAAAAGGATATTGGAAAAGAAAGAAGTGAATTTATATAGATAAAAATATAGAAACAGATTCACGCAGATAGATCGAGGAGAAGAAGAGATAGGGAAAAGGACATTGTAAAAGATAAAGGGAGTTTAGATTAAGTAAGAGACAGAAAAAGATTGACGTTGATAGAAGCAGGATAGGATGAGATAGAGGAAAGGAGATGGGAAAA
>CAKNWT010332803.1:0-10837 GCA_932066315.1 Andricus coriarius
TAATTGTATAATTAAAAATTGTATAATTCAAAAATTATATAATTCATTAAATTATAATGTCGGATATTTTTAAATTGGGGATTTTTATTTTTCGATAGTTACAAATCATGCATCGTTATATTAAAGCCCTAAAATTGTATTATTCGTCACTTTGTATTTTAGAAATTTTTTTACGTTAATTTGTGTACTCGGCATCTAATTTTGAATTATTTTTTATTATTCATCATAACTTTTTTTACTAATTCTAATTCTAATATTTAATGAGAAAAATGAAAAGATGTGCAATTTATTATCCAATGGTAAAATTGTCCTATCATTTATAGGTTTGTAATGAATAAAATGCTGAATTCATTATTATATTCAATGAATTCTTCATTTTTTATTACGTTCTATCTTATAGGATATTTTTTTTCAGTCATGAGAGTAAATTATACGTACTACAAATATTTTCCAATAGCAAAAAGTCCGTTTCAGTCCTTTAATATACATAAATAATTCATAGTGATGCAAAAAATTAAAATTCCCGCTCGACGTTTCTTGCACCGCCTTGCGGTATGTGGTCGAAACAATGCCTTTAAACGAAGCGGCAATGCCGAATTCAGCCGAAAAGTACCGAATAAAGCTGAAGCCACAAAACTGACCGTAGCGCCGCCCTATGAACATGTGGCCTAACTAACCTTGCCGCATCTAGGTATAATATCTTTGATCTAATCTAATCAAGTAGAATAGAGTACATACAATGATATCGGCCGAAATATAACGCGCATATCATGATAAAATAGAACATCTGCGACTGGATTAGAAATGTAGAAAAATTATTGAAATACATTTTACTGTACCCTATGTATTGCGAAAGTCAGTCATAAGAGCCATAGGTAATATCTTTAATAACAATTTACACTGAAAGTAATAGTAAAAATACATAAACCGAAATAATAATCAGCGATCGATAAAATTAGAAATCTACTTTTTTACTTCTGTTGATTTTAATTTTAATATAGAGGTCACCCTATGACTCATAAAATGGCGACGGTCACGAAAGGTTCCACCATGAAGCTGCAATGGAGGTGACGAGTTTTCATCTATAGGATGATTGTCACCAAATAAGAATTATTGAAGATTCCCCGATATTTCCTCGACGAATTTTTTATTTTTCCTGAAAATTAATATTCAAATACCATAATATGATTCTTGTTATATCTGTAACGTATAACTTTTTAGTACCTGAATAAAACAATACATTTTACATTGAAACATCAAAACATTATGTTCTGAGACTGCAGAATCTCCTGAAAAGTGAACATTATGGTTTAAAGTTGAACTTCTTTGTTAAACATTCATTTAATTGGTTCAAGATTGAACCACTGTGTTGAAAATTCGTTGTTTATTGGTTGCAAAAATAATTTTTTTAACTCCAAATTGATTTATTTCATTATTGCTTGACAATTGCTAGTTTTTAGTTAAAAAATAAACCATTTGGTTAAATATTAATATTGATTATAAATACAACTGTTTGATAGAAAATTAATCTGGTATGGTCGACGATTCAGAAATTTAGTTGAAAATTCAACAATACCATTTTTCATCAATAACTTACCTTTTTTAGTTAAAAATTCGACTATTTGTTTGAAAATTCTTGTTTCTTGATTGAAAATTTATCTTCTTGCTAAATATTTATTTTTGAATGGTTTCAAAATCAATAATTTTCTGAAAGATTCGTCTTTTCAGCTTAAAAACTTTGGTGAAAAATTCTAAATATAATTTTTTTTTTGTATTTTCGAACCTGCAACGCAATAATCCGACAGAAAAAAGTAAGAAAAATGGACAGTTTTTAACAAAAAATTGTCAAAGTTTCAATTTTTACATGTATTTTAATAGAAAAATGCTTATTTTAGTGAAAAGTTTTTTTTCTCTCCTAAACTCTTTGTTAGATTTTTCTAAAAGTTTCAAATTCGGACTATCCGTCTTACCGAAACAAAAGGTTCATATCAAAGATCTAGAAAGATTAACTGTATTTCAGTTTATTATTTTTAGTAGAAGGCTGAACTCTTTTAACTGAAAATTTAAATATTTGGTGAAAATTCATGCACTTCGTTCCAAATTCGTCTATTACAAATTTATAAAAATTAAGCTATTTGTTTAAAAAATTAACTATTTTGTTGAAAATCTAATTATTTTGTTAAAAATTCTAATAATAATTTAAAGTAGTGATATAATCAAAATTTGTCATTTTGGATTGAAAATTCATTTTTTACGGAAAAAAGACATCTTTCTTGGTTAATAATGTACCTTTCTTGGGTGAAAATGAACCTTTTTGTAAAAAATGCATTTTTTAACTGAAAATTTAACTATTCCATTTTTGGTTGAGAACTCATCTTTCTTAGTTGAAAATTCCAATATTTTGATGAAAAGTCATATTTTTTAGTTGATAATAATTTAAGTATTAGCTTGCAAAATCAATGTTTTTGTTGACAATTTACGTTTTTCGTAGAAAATTATCTTCTTGGTTTAAAAAATCAACTTTTGGGTTGATAATGTATCTAGTTTGTTGAAAATATTATTTATTTTTGGACGAAAATTAATTTTTTCAAAAATGTTAACACTTGGGCAGCAAATTAAAACATTTTGTTGAAAATTAACTTCTTTCTTGATAATTAATATTTTTGGTTGAAAATTCAACAAATTCGTTAGAAAATTGAACTATATGATTGAAACTTGAACTATTTGGTCAAAACTATTTACTTAAAAATTGAATAATTCTGCTAGAAATTAATTTTTTAGTCATTTATTAATTTTTTAAACTGAAAATGTAGCTATTACATTTTTTGAAGAAAATTTTTTCTTTATAAGTTGAAGATCGATTTATTTGGATAAAATTAATTTACTTTGATGATAATTTGTCTTTTTGTAGAAAATTATTTTTCTTGGCTGAAAATTCGTATTTTTGTGCAAAAATGCAACTACTTGGTTGAAAATTAATATTTATTAGGGAACGAGTCAACTGTTCATTATTTTAAATTAAAATCTTTTTGGATTCAAATACTAGCTACAACATGTTTCATTATTCATCTTATAGGTTTTCGGGGTCGCTGAATTCGAATCCGTTGTCCGTTTGGTCCCATCATGTCAGGGGCAAGGTGAGTTCAAGGTCAAACTTACAAATTAATCGCTAACCAATTAAGTCAAGGTATCTATAGGTTTTCGGAGTCGCTGAATTCAAATCCGTTGTCTGTTAGGTTTGACCTTGAATTGACCTTTACCCTGACCTGATGAGACCAAACAGACAACGGACTTGAATTCAGCGACCCCGAAAACCTATAGGTATCCTGACTTATTTGGTTAGCGATGATTTTTGTAAGTTGGACCTTGAACTGACCTGGACCCTGACCTGATGAGAACGTGTGCTGGGCATTTCCTTTCCAGTGCATTTGCTATAGCTAAACTCACCCCTTTCATCCCCTACGTGGCTCGGCGGAACTTTGCGTGTGTACTCTGCACGCCGACCTTAAAGCCCACAATGCAAGCCGAGATGCATTGTTTCGCGAATCGCGAATGTTTATCAATCTCTGGCCATGTTCACATTTCAATGCTTTTGCATCTACAACGTACAAGTGATTACAAAGTGCAGTGTGCATGTGCAATCCATATTTCAAATCTTCCTATTCAACGCATCCACCTCAATGCAGATCGCGAAAGCAGAACAATAATTCTACACTCTGAGATGAGGTATTTGATTATCCGCACGAAATAATGATAGTATTGAAAACTGAACCTTAGTTAATAGGGGGAAAAGAATCTAAAGATTGAACAGTTTGACTTATTGTTAATATACTGATTCATTAATGGCTGATCAGTTTCATTAAATTTAAGTGTCTTTTATCAAGCTTGAATAATAAAATTATTATACTAGATGGGAAACATGACCCATTACAAACGTGAGGTTACGTTAGAGTGAAAGCTGACCCATATACTTGCCAGACAACCGTGTTCCAATTTTATTATTTGTAATTTCAAATACGTAGTTCTGTTATTTTGTTTGTTGACATATTCTTCCTATCCTGGGAGCTGGCATGGAGTGCTTCTTCACCCACGTCTTTATTTTGGAGACGGCGACTCCAGCACCAATTTCGCCTACAGGGATTGCGTGGCCACTCCATGAAAGAAGACTCAACGAAATTGCCTGGAAAATATGTCTGGATGGGAGTCCATTTCATTCAAGAATGCCAGGGAAACCAGGACTTAGACATTACGGTGGAGGCAACTTTTGATAGTTTCTGAACAACATCGGCGGGCATGACTAGCGGACCGAAAGATAGCGGGCTCTGAAGCGAAATGGGCCATCGCAGTGACGTCTGGCGGCGCGCCAAAGAACTGTCGAGTCTCTCTCACTCCCTCCCAAGAACCATGCGCACTGCGTTTAGGTTCCCTTCCGGGAAGACGGAAGCAGCCGCCCCAGATTTATTAATTTGTTGCTTTATATTCGGACCGTGTGGTCGTTTTGGTTCACGCTGAAAAATATTAATGATTAATACGACCAAATTATAAGACCATGTCGTCTGGAGGTGCAGGTTCTTGGAGCGGGCGGAGGAGACATACCGAAACGGTAGGCATCTGCTGGAGGCTCAACCAGCCTTGCCCTCTTTTATAATTATTAACTTTGGGGTTCGCGGATTAGAGTCAGTGGATCCTTTCCGACCATGCATCGGTGATCGTGGGCGATGGACGCCAAATCATTCTACGTAACGCATTTCAAAATGGCGGATAACTGGCCGCGTGGCTGAATAAAATTTTATTTCCTCGCTGTAAGAAATTTAATAATGGCCTTAATATCGACCAATCAAGATAATAGGGGGCTGTAGGACAATCAATTTTACTAGCGTTCTTGTGACTCGTGCTTAAAATAATGTACTTTCTTTTGCAATCGCATTTGAAGTGCAGTGTTAAATCTCGCCGATATTTTGTAAGGATTTATTTAATGTCCTCAACCAAATCATAATTCTCATATGAAAAACCCTGCCACTCTATGGATCAAGCTAGCAGGCGTTTACTTGATTCATTTCTTCTCATATTCTAAAACAAAGTATTCCTCTCAATAAAAATAAAAATGACAGTTACCAGTTTGTTCAAATAATTCTTAAAGCTAAAAAAGAGGGTTATAACGAGTATAAGGATTTTCACATTTAAATTTACGAGGTCTGTCCAGAAAGTGTCCAATCTTGGTGTGTACCATGGGTGAGAGTTAATTATGGTCAATTGCGATGATATTTTTTTTAAAGTACTCCCCTTTATTAGCCACAACTTTCTTTCAGAGATCCTCCCACTTTCGGAAGCACTGCTCAAAGTCACATTTCGGAATGACTTACGACTGCTTTTTCGCATCCGGGTTTATTTTCTTTACGGTTTGAAATCATATTTCTCTTAGAGGATACTTTAATTTGGGAAACAGTCAGAAAACACAGAAAGCTGTATCAGGATTGTATGGGGGCTGGTGAATTAACGTAAGGCCTGGTTTCACATTTTGAGATATTTTGGACGTTAAGGACCTGTCAGAGCGAGGTTAAGATTCCACTGAAGTGCGATCTCTTTTAAATCGCCTAAACCACTCTTTAATTTAAGTATCTCTCATTGACTGGTCAACATACACTATCCAAATTATAAAGATTGTTTTTGTCTATGGAAATTCGAATGTATAAGAAAACACTTTAAAATCCGAAAAGCTGAATCTTCAATCAATAAAGATGAATTTTTAAGCAAAAGCTAAGAATTGTTCATCTAATAGTTGAATGTTTCACCTAAAAAGATAAATCGTTGACCAAATTAACGAATTTGCAAACAAAGAAGATTTAAGTCCAACCAAAGTAGTTGCTTTCCTATTCAAATAGTAACATTTTAAAGGCAGACTAATCTTTTGGGAAACAGTTACATTTTCTTCAAGAGAGGTGACTTTTCAACCCAAAAAGATGACCCTCGTATCAAAACATGAAGTTTAATCCAGAAGAATCAGTTCTCCTGCTTTTACATGGTAGAACCTGAACTGATTTAAGAATAAATTTAACAATGTATTGAGTGTTATTTATTTATTTTACCATTCGACGGCATGACTTTAGATCTATACTTAAATAAAGACACAAGAGATAAGGACTTGTTCGCTTCGCAGCTAAAAAACACTTTAAATCAGAATTTAGATCACAAACAAATATCATGTCTTGGTTTTACATTTTCTTTTAATTAATGGTGTAGACGATTGTCATTCACACGATGTTTTACATTCTGTACTCTATAATTCCTCATGATTGGGAAGCTGAAACCTACTGGAGTGTCATCATCTTCTTTTCGGGTCAAGGGGGTAGCCGTGCCGCTTTGGATGTTTATTTTCATCCGCATTCCAACGTAAGCATCACTTAAAAATATGCCAGCAAGAACATTAAAACTCTCCAATATTGCAAAGACGTCACCATCTAATGTTGACAATACAATTTGTTCTTGAGTTGGCACAGGCTCATACTCTTGCTTTTTTATTCTTATTTTAAGTGATGTATTGGCTACAAAAGTGTATCTTCGCAATTCAAATATCCGCTGCGGATGCGTAATCGAATTGAGCCGAATAAATGGAAGTTGTTCAAGTTCACATCCATATCCGTCAGAAGAAGGAAGCCTGGTGGGAGGAGCCATGGTTCTGGAAAGCGGAGGACGCCTTGAAGGACGACGTCTGGCAAGAGGAGCCAAAGAACTGCCAGAAGGAGACCTGGACCTACCACGAAGAGGAGGCTCGGAAAGAGGAGAAGATGTTTCAGGTGAATTATTTCTTTCAGAAGAAGAAGTATATTTGCCTCGAGGGACACCAGGAATAGGAGCACCATTAGGCAAACATTCAAACTGTGAACTTAATTCTGGAACAAGAAAGAGAAGATTACAGTTTTTTTTCAAGTTGGTGTCTTTTATGGAAACCTCATAAGGGCCCATCCATAAATTACATAACGCATTTTTGCCAATGTTTTACCCCTCCCTTCAATCATGTAGCAAGCTGTAAAAAAATAGTATAATATTTATAGTGAAGATAGACTGAAATATTTTCGAGCAGCTGTTTCTTCAGGCAGAAGGGGGGAGGGTGTCTTCTTTGGCTTAGCTGAGTGTTCAAAACATGGAAATAGTGCTTAACTTCAAATAGTACTGTAGATCTCTTCAAATACCCTAAATATTTCAAATCCTTCAAATCCCTGAAGGCTTGCTTCCTTTTAATTTTTTTTAATCTTAAAATTTCTTTGCAATCCCTTCTAATTACTAAAATCAATTAATATTCACCAATAGAGTTAATGATGACTGCCAAGGTGAAGACTTTAGTATAAACAATCCTCATATTCTCAAAGTAAAGGAAAAAACTGTTGAACGTATAAATGAAGACTTTGATAACCGGTGTCGCTAACGATTATTCTGGTGCATAATTAGGTTGCGTAATATTTCCAACATTTTTTATGTTATCGGTTATGAGCAAGCCTGTCCTTCTGAAATATCTAATTTTTATTATCTTGTTTAATTAGAAAAATAAACGAAGTTACTAAATTTGTTAAAACTGATATCACAATAATTTATATACACTGCCATTGGAAATTATCTACCAGAGTAGCGTGGGCCGTACTAAATATCACTGTTTACTATGAAATACGTCTGTTGTATAAAACATATAAAATTCATGGAGCGCAATCTTTACAATCTTATTTTTAACAGAACCCTCGTGCAAAGAAAATGATTTAAGACCTTCTTCAACTTCAGAGCGATAATTTGAGGGTTCAATTGAAATAGAGCTCTTCTAAATATTTGTCATAAAAGAATTATATATCCTTTTATCAAAAGGATATTGAATACAGATTATGTTAAATATTTGAAGATTCCAGTACTCTCTAAATTCGAATCAGTTAAATTTGTTTACTAATTTCAATTAGTGACTGAATTCTATCAATTTAGGCGCTGATTTAAATTAGTAATATAATGTAATTAATTTAAATTTAGAGACTATCATATGTTTCAATAATTTTCTTTATGCATTTCTTTAGGACTACCTATAGTACAAGTCCTCAATAGTAATTAGTTCTAAAATTTGCTCTAAGGATACTCTTAAACCTTTCCAGTCATAAAACTTTCATTTCTCGTACCCATGAAGTCACAGCAAATGTTTCTAATTGGTCTACTGCCTCTAAGATCAGTATTAGATAGTGCATCCTGCTACTCTTGCTTGCTATTTCCAAAAACTAACCAAATATTATCTTCTTTCGGGCTTGTAACTTTTCCTTGCAACCTGTATCTATTGACTTTTGCACCTTATCAAGAAGCATATTTAAACCGACAACGACCAAATTCAAGGTAGGGTATTTTGTCCATTCAAAGGTGTTAATAAGGTTTGGAGGTAGATTTAAAGGGACAGCCTAAAATTATATAAATTGGGAGGGAGAAGATCAAGAAGGTTACAATAACATGCTAAACGATGAACACCAAACAAATCAAAGGAAACAAAAACAAAATACGAGAACGAAGCCCAACCCAGCAAATAGAAATAAAGGAAATAGCCCAAACAATCAGAAGAAACGAATAATTAAGAAAAACTTGACAATTTAAGAGAAAGCGATGAGTTCAAGTTTATAGCGGACTCAGGGGCAACAGATCACTTCATAAACAAGAGCTTAATCTTAAGCGATTTTGAAAAATTCTCAGGAGATGTTATTAGGAGTGCAAACAAAAATAAATCAACCGACATAAAAATAGATGAAGGGGGATCTTTTTCTTCACTCTAATGTCTTAGGAGTAGGAATAATCCAATCAAACAATAAAGAGAAATTAAAAATATTCGATAAAGAATCAGCAGATTGAGAGGGAGAGTAGAAGTTGTTGCGGTAAAGAAAATCCAGATAATAAAACAACAGAGTCAAAGAAGGAATTCGACTTTCATAAATCGACGTTGAATAGAAAAATAATAGATTTAGATAAAAAAGAGTACATGAACAGTATGGACACTATTAATGATATGCAAATAACAAATCCATTATGGAGCAAAAATATTGAATTCAACAAGCAAAGTGAGGCAATGCTATGGCCTTTTCGCCACAAAGTGACTTCAGAAAATTCACTTAGATATTATGGGATCAATAAAACCCATGTCACACCCAGGGCATAAAAGATTCATAATAGTGTTCATAGTTGATTATTTTAGATTTCTGCGATAAGCTAGAAACTTATTACGAAAGATGAAATGGTTTTCTCTATTAGGTCCAATCAAGGAAAATAATTCATGGGAGTAATAGATAAGGAAGGTATAGACCCCAGAAATAAACTGTCACTTAGACAATGTTGGAAGATTCGGCTGTGTAGCATTCTTTGGATCTTAAAAACCCAAAACAAAAATTTTCAGAAAGAGCGATCAAATCCTTTTTAGTTGGATATACCAAATAGTTGGATACCAAAATAGGCTATATTTTATAGCACCCTAGTACAGGAAAATTCTTAGAGTCTAGACATGTAAAATTTAATGAAATGTTAAGCTATAGAGAAAGTTTTAAAAAGAAGGAATCAGAGAATAAAGTAGGAAAAGCAGAAAGTTAAAGAGAAGAAGATAATGAAAATTGGATCAAAGTTTTCGAGAATAAGGAAATTCTAAAATCAAGAAAGGAAGATGTCAAAATTGAAAGAAAAAGAGGTAGACCGCAAAAACAAAAGTTGAAATTAGAAGAACAGAACAAGCAATAAGTGAAAAAACGAATATTGCCGGTAAGAAAAGAGATCACGTAGAAGAGGGATCATTGAATAATATTTTATTAGAAGATAAATTGAAATACGCATTATTAGCTGTAATAAATAAAGACTCCATTAATTATGAAGAAGTGATGGCAACTTGAAGTAAATTAGAATGGAAAAGTGCAATCAAAGAAGAACTTAATTCAATGAAAGAAAACAAGGAATGAAAAATAATAGAAAGACCCAAAATCATGACCGATGGTAGTAGAGTAAACATCATAGATTCGAAATAAGTATTTAAAAGGAAAATAGAAGAAGATGGTGAAATAAAATTTAAAGCCAGACTGGTAGTTAGAGGATTTAAAGACAAGAAAGAATATAAATGAAAAGAGACTTACGCTTCAGTATCGAGATTGCCAGAGGTCAGATCAGTTTTAGCTTTTATAAATAAATCTAATCTACAAGCAAAATGAATAGACGTAAAAAAAGCATATTGAATTGGAATCTTAGGGGAAGAAATGTATATTGAGATATCTGAAGTTTGAGAATGTAACAAAGAAACCAGAAAAACCAAAATATGCAAATTGGAGAAGGCTATATATGGATTAAAAATCAGTGGATATGAACCATGTGTATTCACATGGAGGAAGGAAGGAAAGGTGGCGGTATTAGTATTATGTGTAGACGATATGTTAATAGCTAGTAATGAGAAACAACAATTAGAAGAAAAATTAGTGAAAGCTTTCAACATGACAGATCTAGGCGAACTTAAGAAATTCCCAGGAATGATGATTCAAAGAGATAGAGAAAATGGAGAAATAATAATACAGCAAAAGGATTACGCAATCAAAATATTAGACATATTTAAAACGTATGATAGAAAATCGGAAAGTACACCAATGGTAACAAGACAAATAAATAATAGAGAAAATATAAAAGAAGAGGAAGAGCACAACATAACAGACACAGAAAAGGTAATCAATGCTCCGTTTAGAGAGGCTATCGGAAGTTTGCTTTATTTGGCAGGAACTTCCAGGTCACATATTGCTTATGCGGTAAATTCCTTCACTAGAAGACAATTCGAACCAACCGAAGAAAATTGGATAGGCGTAAA